>LUGF01002700.1:98540-122420 GCA_001625245.1 Calycopis cecrops
GAATAATAATTGAGTTATGATTTTCTAATCAGTTCGTCACAATAGATTTACGGACCTATTGAAATAAAATTTAAATCGATTAGTTATGTTTTTCAAAAGTTATGGTGATTACAGAGAGAATGTTATATGTTTTTCATAGAATTTTTTCTGAAAAATTCATTTTTTTATCTAAATTGTGGGTTGGATTGCTGTTTATTGTTTAGAAAAATGACCATTGATGTTTTCTTTTATTGTGGTATGAAGGCCAACCCACTTTAAGCACTATATTATTATTTATTTAAAATAAAACTCTGACCGAACCCAGTTTTTGATTTTTAGGCGAGAGTAGAGCATACCTACGCTCGCGCTTAAGGCATGCAAAAATCTTACGTCTGTCAACAAAAGATAAATTTTCAAAGCATTCCAATATTAAAATGGATATACTTTTTATTAAAGTATATCCATTTAAAGGTTTTACCTTTCATACTGTTCGAGAAGACTCTACTTCTCTGCTAACCATCACAGTACCTACACATTTATTGGATATCTACTAGTTGAAACGTTATACTTCTTTGCCTATAAATAAGCATTATATATAATGCACCTTACATTTTACGCTTCAGAACGTTTCAGAAAATATATTCTAGCAACATTTGACGCACTCTTAGAGGGTAAAAACTCAATAGTTGCTAACGTTACTTTCTCCGTTAAAGGATAAGATTAAGAAGGATGTTATGCTCAGTCAATCACTAAGCGTAACTGTTACAGACCAAAAAACAGATGGGGAAAGTACCTACCCTTTTTTATATATCATGCATAAGAAAGTTAAAATTATTTATATGTCATATACATATAATACCTATCCTCTAGGATGTTTTTTTATGGTATAATGGGGCTAACGAGAAATCGGAACCAATTTCATGACTTCCGACGCCCATAGACATCCGCATAGAGGTTATACAGATGCGTTGCCCTCCTCCCTCCTCCATGGGCCATGCGCACAGAGGCTGTATTTCCCATGCGGAAATTACACCGAAAACATCGGTAATGAAAATCGATGTTTGCAGTAGAAAATACAAGACGGAGTGTATATAATTAGAAACGAAACACGGTGATCGAGTTGAACAAACAGACGAATAAACATAACGGATGTTTGTAAACGGCCGACTCGTTTCAACAAATCGATTCCAAACAGATGACTCGATACATTTACGGCCACTTATAATTAGAAACGACCCAATGCACCAAAATCGGTATTGATCATTCCGCTAACAGCCGAACAAAGTGTTTTGTACACGTGAAAAGCTTACGCAGTTATGTACAAAGTTGTTTGTAGAGCCCAGCTCATCCAGGTTGAGAGCTTAGAGGGCTACACAGGGCTACGGGTAACACTCAAGGGCTTTAAGATCATTTTTGTACCCAAAAAAGGGCTCTCCAAGCTTTGATAAGGCCCGGGCCTTAACAAAGCTTAATCCGACGCCAAAAGCCCCTGTATACCTCGATCTAATCGGCCGTAATGGCAGGCACTACCGGTGGGTACCGTTCGATATTGTCCGATAGAGACGTCCATTCGATTAGTATGATTTCGAGTTTTACAAAAGGGCGCGAAGTTACTCGTTTAAAAACGTTCGCTGTTGAAATAAAAGCCAATATTTTTTTTAAATTAAGGAGTGTAACGAGCAATCTTTTCATGACGAGAGACATCCTGCATGGACGTTGCTCGTCATGAAAAGTCATCTGCATGATTGTTACATGCCTTTCTTTCATCATCCGCTCTAACGGCCTATACGCCGCCGCACGTAACACAACCTGATAGCTGTCACTTTATATCGGTATTGAGTGAGCGAGAGATACTTCCCCGGCCGCGCCGGTCCAATACCGCTGCAATGCAGTATGGCTCTATCTCTTACTCTTACTACTTTTAGCGACTCGTTAAAATTTAAAATTATCACATTATTAGTATTCTAAAACTAAAACTATTCTAGACTGTCATAAAAATAAAATATAAAAAATAAATTGAACTGGTTGCCCCATAGCCGTTGTCTTGTCATTATTGGAAAATATGTTGTCATGGTAACGTGTCCATACCATGTGGCTGAATTGTTAATCCGTTATTTTGGCCTACAATCGTGTATTTCAAGTCAAGATACCGACTGCAGCATTATATGTATTGCAAATTTTTTATATCCTAAATGTTACCGAGGACCAATACCTATATAACAAAAAAGTTTCATCAAAATCCGTCTAGTAGTTTTTGTGTGAGAACCGCACAAGAAACAGACAGAATGACGTCTTCTACAATTTTATTATATGTATTGATAATTAGTTGGTCAGATTATACAATTATAGCAATCAGGTACATACCTAGTTATTTATATATTTTTTCAAATTCGAGCTTCGGCACCGGACCACGCGCTTTGTATATCAGGGAACCATACGAATTGTCTGCGACACACGCATCACTACATTCAGTAGAAAATCACAAAAAGGGATTGTTGACCCTACTGTCACGTGAGTACGCAAGGAACTGTGTTCCAACTTACGTCAATACCTGACAATACACTCAATTAGTAATTCATTCCTTACAATAATACGACTAACGGATCCAGTAACTGCGGGTAATTTTGTTGACGTGTAACAAAAGGACATGTTAGTCCACCCGAGCCCATAGTTTTTTTTTTTTTTTTATAATAATAATAATATTTGTGAACTTTACACACCACGTTAGCCTAGCCGTCGTGCTAAGTACCGTAAGGACCGAATAGTTGCTGTAAAGCTTCGGAAATCATGAATTAGTTCTTCTTAAATCGTGATAAAATCATTTAAAGTTGTTTTATTGTAATGAGTAATATTTGCGCAAACTTGAGATAGAGTAATATATTGCCTAAATTTGAAATGTTTACACTCTGGAGAGAGAGACGTATTAAAATTTTCGTAAGATGTAGTGCCACGCTGCATGTATGCGTGTTGCCGAATTGGGCCGGCACGACCGGGGATGTACCTCTCGCTTACACGACATCGGCGTAAAGTGACAGCTGTGTCGCGTTTCAAGAGTTGTGTAAGTAGCCGGTGGTCCATGTAGGAGGGAGGAGGATGGAGGGCAACTCATCTGTCTAGCCTCTGTGCGGATGTCTATGGGCGTCGGTAGTCATGACTCCGACTGCTCGTTTGTCCCCTTATACTATGCCCATTAAAAAAAAAAGAGAAATCTGACTTCACATTCCCTTTTCCGCAATCCACAATTTAATTCTCACGGAAATTACTCCCAAATACGTGTATTAAATCTCTCAATCCCCGTAATTGTGTTCAGTCGGTCGGGTATATTCCAGGCGATATATCTGTTTTATAATCGAGGTATCCGTCAAAATGTGCCAGCTCCAGACCTCTGCCCCCGGGCCTCGTTATAAAAAATGAATGGGTACAGGGGGCAATGGAAGTGAATGAGTTAGAGGAGTGAGACATGTTATGTTTTTTATATTCCATGGTTCCACTTCGCACAGGACAGAAAACTTATTTTTAAAAATGTCTTTAATTGACGCGAATATTATTAATTACTATAAAACAACTCCAACTATTTTATCGCTGTTTATTTATATAACTAGTTTTTGCCCGCGGCTTAGCACTCCTTAAATTTGATCTTCTTGTACATATAAACATTCCTCTTGAATCTTTCTACCTAAAAAAAACCACATCAAAATCGTTTGCGTAATTTTAAAGTTCTAAACATGTGGACACACAGACGACGGAAAGCGACTGTTTTATAATATGTAGTGATTATTTAACAAGCACGACGTGTCAGAAGCTTAACAGTAACCATGGTTACGGGTGGAGTGAGATGACAGAAGTCCTGACGTCACTAGTTATTAAAACTACCCAACGGTTTATAATTATTTAGTTGTTCCGTGTTTGGTATTTGTATGTATTTTTGTTATGTGATATTTGTTAATTGTAAGTCTGTATGTCCCATAGCGAGCTCCAGCTCAAGCATCTTTGGTTTCCGTGGGTACAAGCTAATCATATCGATTAGTTAGTAGCGTAAATAAAAATATTACGATTGGGTAATAATAATGAACTGCGAAAACTTCCTAAGAATCGCTATTTACTCCGTTCTACGGAAGGTCGAGTTATTGAGGTCGTATTTAGTATGAAATGAACTACAGTTATAACTTATATTTGTAGTAATACAATGAATAATATAATGTATCTTTTGAATCACCATCCGCCATACCAATCGCCTATCTTCGGGTCTTTTTGAGGGTTTCGTATCTAAAAGGTAAAAACGGAACCCTATCACTGAGCCTCCGTTGTCTGTCCGTCTGTCTGTCACCAGGCCGTATCTCATAAGCCGTGATAGACAGAAAGCTGAAATTTTCACAAATTATGTTCCATTGCCGCTATAACAACAAATACTAAAAATAAAAAAAATGAAAATATTAATGATGGTGCGGAACCCTTCGTGCGCGAGTCATGGCCATAGCTTCTATTACGTTGAAGTAACGTTCGATTACCTGAATTTCATGAATTCACATGAATTTCAATATTATAAAATTAAAAAAATATCTAAAAAAATATATAATGAATCCGTTGACGAATGAATTATTCCTATAATAGATTTTAGGCATGGAAAACCGCGGGTACGGCTAGTGAGTGAAGTAGCCCAGCTGATTTAGTTGTTAGTTGTTGTTGATTCACAGCTTCTTATCTAATGTTATGTAAAGTATAGAGATGTCGAGTTACGTATTTATATTGACTTATTACATCACTATGTAAATAAGACTGAAACTGTATAAGCGTTTATAGCGATATAAATTAAATTGCGACTGTATATAGCGAGGGGTACGAACAGCAGCGAAACCCCACATGGGTAATCTGTGCGAGCAACCTGCGTGGCGAATGAACCTCTAGTGCGAGGTAGTGAAATGTTTTGCAGCCGAATTGGGCCGGAGCGATTGTGGTACTTCACTCACATGATACAGCCATGAAGAGCTATGCTGTGGCGTTTCGTGTATGTGAGTTTTCTGTGGCTCACGGAGGGATAGGCAGGAGGAGGACAAATTAGACCCGCTGTCCTCCTTCTGCTTATCCCTCCTTCTGCCCAAAGGACTATTCGGATGTTTTTGAGCGTTGCTAGTCATCAAAAGTTTCTAACTGTTCGTTCGCTCTCCTATCCTACTAATATTATAAATGCGAAAGTTTATATGTTTGTTTGTTTGTTACTTCACGCAAAAACTGCTGAATCGATTTTCATGAAATTTGGCACACACATAGAGGATAACTTGGATTAAGACATAGGATAATGTATCAGTCATGTAATAAGTGTTTGTCCCGAAAAAATGTTCCTGTGGATTTACGCGGGCGAAACCGCGGGGTGCTAGTACTATAAAAGGAAGGAATCTCCCGTTTAGTTTTAACACTTGAACGCACAGCAACTATCCCGGTGTATCAGCTATCCTGAAGTTACGTTCAGCACTTGATACCTTTGAAATTAAATTTCTATGGAATTGTTTTGATTCATAGCGAAAGTCGTAGAAAATCGAAGGTTCAAGATTCAACGTGTTACAATAAACATTTCTATTTGTATGTGTGGGTCACACATACAAAAAGAAATATTTATTGTGGGTCTGAGATTGTGATTTCTTAAATTTCGCGTCTATCGTGTATTTATTACACACGCCCCTAAATTGCTTTTTTACAAGAGACTAGTTTTTACCGGCAGCTTCGCTCGAGTCCATAAATCATATATTTTTTGTATAAAAAGTACCCTAATTATGTCATTTCCTTTAATAATATGTGTACAAAATTTCATGATGTAGGTCTAAATAGTTTTGGTATAAAAGCGTAACAAACAAACTTACATTTACTTTTATAATATTAGTAGGGATTACTTGTCTATACTAATATTATAAAGAGGAAACCTTTGTATTTTTGTATGTTTGTATTGAATAGGCTCAAAAACTACTGGACCGATTTCAAAATTTCTTTTACCATTACTTAAAGGGATTCTTCCGAATCCGTATAGGCTATGTTTTATCCCGAAAAAATGTTCCTATGGGATTCTATGGGATGTTTTTCACGGGATCGAAATTTGCGCGGGTGAAACCGCGGAGCGCAGCTAGTTATATAAAACGCTCACAGCCAAGCTTGAGTAACCACAGCACGTTAGTTACTTTAAGCGGTTCCTTTAAAGTGAAAGAGCGAAGATAAGGAGCTTAGTGTAGTTTGTAAGAGAAGACTGACTTAAGAGTCGGGCTAGTTCGCCAGTAGGGATCGACTGACAGGGGCTTATTTAAGTGTGTTTATCTTTTATTTCATCAGCTTATTGGTTTTTGTTTTCGACTATCCTAATATATGTTATATACTAGCTGGTGCCTGTGACCTCGATCGTGAGGCACGCGCGCACCCCTTCGAGTCATATCATCACCATCATCATCATCATCAGCCTATTTTCATCCACTGCTAGACATTTATCCTATTAATATTATAAATGCGTAAGTATGTATGTTTTTTTGTTAGTTTGTTTGTTTGTTACTCCTTCACGCAAAAACTGCTGAACTGATTTTCATGAAATTTAGCACACATGTGTAGAGAGTAACATAGATTAGCACATAGGATAGTCTTTATCCCGAAAATATGTTCCTATGGGATGCTATGGGATGATTTTCCAGGGATCGACATTTATGCGGATGAAACCGCTAGTTATATTATATAATTCATATTTTCGTGTAAGCGAGAGGTACCTCCCCGATCGTGCTGGCCCAATTCGGCTACAGCGTGCACTACCTCTTACTAAAATTCTACATGATGACGTCCAAAATGATATCGTAAATAGTTTTGTGTGACTATAAATTAGTATCTAATATTTATTTCTGTGGTATTTCCGAGATCAAACGACGATCAAAGACGATCGATTTAAGTGCTGGTCTGTTAAATATACACTGTCAATATGAAATTTAAATTGACTGTCTGTTTACAAACTAACATATGAATAATTTTCTGAGGGTTCAGTATCGCATGAACGTAGAGGAAGCAAGACAAATACATAATAGTAAGAGGTAGTGCCACACTGCATGCGTGCATGCAGCCGAACTGGGCCGGCACGACCGGGGAGGTACCTCTCGCTTACACGAGACCGGCGTGAAGTGACAGCTGCCGTGTTTCGTGCAGTGTAAAAGTAGCTGGTGAACCATAGAGGGGGAGGAAGAAGGAGGGCTACGTATTGGCGGGAATGTGGACGACTATGGGCATCGGTAGTCATGAAATTGAAAAAAAAAATTCTCTACCTAGCTCATTAGCCTATAACCTATAATAATATAAATTCCTTATTATCCTTTTTGTTTGTTTGTTACTCCTTCACGCAAAAACTGCTGAACCGATTTTTCTGAAATTTGGCACACACATGGGTAACTTTAAGGAGGAAAGTTTTTATCGCGAAAAAATGTTCCTATGGGATGCCATGGGATGATTTCCTATTATCCACGAGATCGAAATTTACGTGGATAAAACCACGGGGCACATAATAACATTAATATTTTTACGTGGTCATGATCAAAAATATGCTTAAATCCATCCGACATAAACCTAGTACATGTATACTATGATATCCGCACATGTTCATAATTATTAATATGTATTATATAATGTCGGAACTCATCGAAAAAGGTCGGAACTCACACTACGTTGGGACGTCGTGGAATAGCGTGAAAAGTTGATTTTTCTGTATTATTTTTATACAAAAGTCGCATGTTAACATAGCATTATGTACATAGAGCTAGGGATACTGCCGTGCACCACGCCACACGACGACCACTAAACTGAACTAAAATAAGATAATGAATCATGTAGGTATGCTTATCTTGTAAATATATGAAAATATCATTTTTGTGGTCAAACTGCTCCGATAAAGTTCAACTGATTTTTATAAAATTTTCTGATTGTTGAGTTGTCAAAGTATAAAACATCCCGATATTTCCAATGGATCGAAATTTTGTGAGTGTAACCACCGATCGCAGCAGATGAATTGTAGATAACAATACCTATAGTGACAATTTTGCAATAAATAACAGGCTTATCAGTCATTCAGGGTGTGGTAAGTACCGTAAGGACTTGTGTTACGGGTAGGTACTAGACAACGGAATATATTTAATATGTTTTATAAAAATATAGGAAATTTTATTTAAGGTTTTTATTATATAAATACATACATATGATCAACATCCATGACCTAGACGGGATTCGAACTTGCGACCCCTGGCGGTATAATGCTCGGCTTTTTCGAGCCCTGTACCACTGCGTCAGCCTGCTCGTCAAAATATAAACGATTTACATTTGCATCTGAATTTAAAACTGACAAACATTGGTGCTGCATGTAACCTCACTGACATCCACAGACATTCACTGCGAGCTGGGTAATAAATAATTAAACAGTCAACCTCCAGGCGACAGTTCGTAGTCAACCGACTCACACTCGCGAACAAGCAACACACGTGTCGCTTCAAAGGTTTGCTCGGGGCGGTTTATGAAGTGCTGTAGAAATGGTTTAGCTAACGCAGTAGCCGAAAAGCTATAACAACTGTAGCCGTTGGAAGTTCGAAGTTTCGAGATGGAGCATTATGTCTATTAAATATCTTTTCCTTTTTTCTTTTATGTCATGGGGGGCCCATCGAGCCGTCGAAGTCTTTCAATGACTATCTACGCCCATGATGGTGTGGATGGCACATGGAGGTGGGAGGAGAAAGGACGGCAGCGCATCTGTATAGCCTCTATGCGGATGTTTGTGGGCGTTGGTAGTCATGAAAATGGCTCCGACTGCTCGTTTGCCCTCCTATACCATAATAAAAAAAAAAAAGATCATCCACATCAAGACTATGAAGAAGCGTTGCCCTCCTTTACCTCCTGCCTCCTCAATGTGCCACCGGGAACTTACACACCGAACGAAATTCAACAGCATGTCTAGGCCGGCCTGATGTTAACGAGAGACTCCACCCCGGTCGGCCCAATTCGTCAGCGAAGCAGCGTGGCACTACCTCTAATGTCTATTGTTGATTAGATAGCTAGCTGATGTTAATTAATATAACAATATAACAATCTATATACATAAAATGAAACAGTAAAATCCGTGTCTGTACATTCAATATACTTACGATAAACTAATTGGAGGCGATTTTAAATTAGTATTAGAACACTTTCAATGTTTTTTAAATTTTTTGTCTGTCTGTTTGTCCAGGCTAATCTACGAAACTACTAGATGGATTCGAATGAAACTTTTTGTGGTGCATAGATAATAAGTCTGGTCATCACTTAGGAGTTAGGTACTAATGGTCAATATTTTTACTGCAGGAAAATCGCTTATTCGTACGGGAAATTCACTAATTATATTTTACCTGACGGATTTGTAAATTTGAAAGAAGCAAACAATATCAATTCACTTCGATTATGATAGAATTATGTTACGTGAACGAAGTCGCGGGCACCAACTATATAAGTGGTAATATTTTTTTGCTAAGCTAATTTAATGGAAATCATTGGATTCAATAATAAGCATATTTAAAAAAATTCAAAATTGCCAAAGGGCTTCTGTCCCTCACATCTCCGTGAATAGTTCACGGAGATGATGAGATCTATCTCGGTTTTAAGTTTAGAAAAAAATACGCAACCAACCTCAGTAATGAGGCTTCGGTACTGGGGGTGTCGAGTTAATGAGGTAAGGACATCTGTCACCTCATCTCACTGCTGTCACATTATAAGTTCGAAACCATTGAGATATATGTACTATGTACGTATATCTATATTATACGTACGTAGTAGTAACAACTCACTGTTCGAAACTTAGTATGTTTCTTTGTTTGTTACTCCTTCATGCAAAAACTGCTGAACAGATTTTCATGAACATGGCACACACATAGAGAGTAACTTGGATTAACACAGGATAGTTTTTATCCCAAAAAATGTTCCTATGGGATGCCAAGGGATGATTTTCTATTTTCCACTGGATCGAAATTTACTCAGTTAAAACCGGGCGCGCAGCTAGTACTTGTATGAACCGTGATAAAATCTGCTGAAATAGTTTTATCACAATGTGTAAACTTCAGAAATAGACACCTACTGAATTAAGCTCAGAAGTACAACAGGTTATTTTACAAAACCTCATAAATATTAATCTATTTTATTAAGACGTTTCGAGCTGAATTATTATCTGTTGTATCTGAGGTGGTCGGATCATGGACGTGATGATGAAAGGTTGGGGCAGCGATTGTCCAAGTTTCCTTTGTATCCAATACACTACCCAAACCTCAAGATACACAGTCACATGAGCGTGGTCAGAAATAGGCTTTTCAATTACACGCCACTGCGCCAAATAATTGTGCTATGGTTTAGTGCGGGTGTTAGCAAAGCATTTCGGGCATTTCGGCGTGTAGTGGAGGCGAATGTTAAACAGTACCAGTCGAGTGCGACTTCGATGCTTTATGTTCCCATTGGAACGGAACCTGAATCTAATTACATGGCTTTGATGAAGCTAATAAACTTCTAAAATTTCGAGTTTCAAGTTTAGCCGACTTTGTTGTTACATTTGATTCAAATCTTGCAAGCTACATTTTGTCCGTCTCCAGGGTTTGGTTTAGTAGATGTTTGGCACATGTAGTTAGATAAGAATGCAATTTTTTTACATATTGCATTGTAAGTAATTATATTAATTATATTGCATAATTATGGAGCTGACTTGACGCTGAAGATGAAATGTATTTAAAAGAACTCTGCAATAAAATGTCGCAATACCAAATAAACACAAATACCTGGGACCTGGAATTAAACCTCGTATATTGCGTTATCTCATATAATCCCACTTGAATGACTCGAAGTTTCACAAAGTTACAAGCCACAGCCGTGAGCCGTGCCCCGCAGTATAAAGTATAGATATTGATTGTGGCCGTTACTCGAGAAATGTTTTCCGTCCCAATCTAGATATTCTTTTTTTCATTCATTTCATTTTTAATCGATTCGATTCTTAAAGCGATAAATCGATTATTCGATAATTAGATCGATCAATAAATTGATATAAGTCTACTCGTGATAACAACGTCGATAAACATTAACTTTTAGGTGCAAATGTTCAAACATATTTACAATAACAAAAATAATGTATTAAGAGATTTATGATTCCGTTTAATTGACTTGAGGCAGTCCGGCTTTCAATATATTTGATCCACCTCATTTTCAGCCTCTACTTCCTCATTGAAAAGAAAAACCTTCAAATAGATCAAAAGGCATTAAGTACATTTTTCATCGCGATTGCTAATTTTCACCATTATGCCTCGTTTGCTCACACAAATGTGTATACAATTACATTTAGGTATTATAACTATTATGTTATTTATTTTCCGTTATATTTATTTGTAATTTAATAATTGTTTCAAATATTATTATACATAATTAAGATAACACATTATATTTATACACACATCATCGTCATCTGAACTCTGAAGTCGTCAGAAAAGATTTTTCCAGGACACACTCGAATGTCGTATCTTTTTGACGCGCTACTGACTACGCTTAATTACTATATATTATTGAATGGATAGCTACTAGTGACCTGTGTTGAAGTATATACCTTGACTTACACACGTATTTATGGTTCTTATCGGCATTTTAGAATGAAATGTAGGAAATCTGAAAATAATTATTTTTAATTTTATTGACCTAAGTTAAAAGATTACTTATTTTTTGTTAAATATTTCCTGTAGGCATTTTTTTACCAATTTAAGTACGTACATAAGTACGCAATAATGAAGTAAAACCATCGAGCGAGTAATATGAGATATAATAAGGAACAAAGTAAAACCCATAAATTGATAGAAGAGCGTACGGAATTTCCGTATTAGGAGCAATCATATGGACATTTCAGCCCAAGGACGCAATGATAATAACGCTACCCGTATAATTTGAATGTCATCATCTTATAATATATTTATATGACACAAGCGATCATTTGAAATGCGTATATTAATGTGTACAGTAGAGTTTTCCATAATCCGTGCGATTCTAATACACAATTACCACCGTAGAGAGGCGCAACAAAGTAGCGCACTTCTAAATTCGTCAAGTTATATTTCGGAGGAGCCCCGCCCTCTGATCGCTACCCCTGGCATCCATTCACTCGTGGCTCGCGGCCCGCACGGGGTGTGCGTCTTAGTATCGTGTTTACGTGTTTATTTGATGATAAATAAGAAGACGTCCACAGTCTTCGGGAGCGACGGCCTGAACTTCTAAGGTTAGGAAATACATTTTGATATTTACAAGATTTTTTATGTTCCACTGTGAGTTTCGAAGATTTTGTGCCGTTTTTGTTTCGCTAAACTGTTGCTTTCAGCGTGTTTGACATACCCATATGTTTTTGTTGATCGTTCCTGTCACCTTTTATGGTTGTAGATATATTTTATAAATGCTGAAGATTATATTTGGAGAATAAAAATCATAAAAATCTCTAAATGAAATCGCAGAATCTTATCGTCCTTGTATTTTTGTTGATTTAAATAATATAAATAACAGGTTAGAAGAATAACAACGGGATATTGGTACTTAATATTTACCTGTGTGTATAGGTATTCTATTCTATTTTATATATAAATCAAATAAAATATACTACATATATTTTTTGTTTGTATAACGTATATAATGGCATATCTATATATACAAAACTCAAACGTGACATATCAACGCACAACCCAAACCACTGGACGGATCAAGCTGAAATTTGGCATCCAGGTAGATGTTACGGATTTTTAGAAATTCAAACCCTAAGGGGGTGAAATAGGGTGTTGAAGTTGATATGGATTTCTTAGAAATTAAACGCGGGTGAAACCGCGGGGCACAGCTACTTATTGTGTAGTTTTTTAAAGTTGTGAATGTGGAGGAAGCAAGGCAAGTGCGTAGAGATCGTGATATCTGGAAGTCTGTTCTCTCCACTTACCCCATTAACCGAACCAGTTTTACGCGAAGCGTATAAGTGTACTTCCTAATAGGCGTATGCACATTGCACACAACTGATGTTCGCGCTGCATTATTTGTGCCTATTATTAAGGTAAACGAATAGAGAAGCGCGAGGGGCGCAAGGAAGTTTGCAAATCACTAATTCTCAATACGTGCGTCGTCACCTCGACGAATAATTAGTTATATAGGGTTAAAGCTGACATAAAGATTTGTTGTTGTGTTATTATTATTTTCTTATTTATTCTTAAACTTAAATCGATATATGAATAATAAACAACGCAGAAACATCGAATAATGAATATTATATAAATTAAATTAATAAAACAATTTAATAAATAATGTTAATCTCAGTAAAATTAAAGTCAAAGATTACAGGGATACTACCAAAAAAAATATCAAATTACAGATTTTTACTTTCTAGTAAATAATCCATTTACTAGAATTCTATATACTGGCCATATATATATGGCCCATGGAGGTGGGAGGAGAAAGGAGGGCAGCGCATCTGTATAGCCTCTATGCGGATGTTTGTGGGCGTCGGTAGTAATGAAAATGGCTCCGACCGCTCGTTTGCCCTTCTATACCATAAAAAAAAAAATACTGGCAAATATTCTAAAACAAAAATCTGACATTACATAATAGACTAAATAAATACTTTTTATTTAGTCTATAAATATTATATAATATTATGTGATGCCCAGGATTATGTGCTCCTGTATCACGTAATCCTGGGCAATTTCGTGGCGGCTTTTTGTTTGAAAGCCTGTAATTGGACGTGGAGACCAGTCCGTGTTTTATAACGTTCCAGAAGCTTATGCGGGTTTTCAGTCATTTATATCCCGTAATATAAATTTGTTTTTATTAATCGTGTATATTAAATTTTCAAGCATTTGAATAGCGGTCCTGTAAAGTCTCCTTGGTTCTATTTTTTACGTAAATACGCTTATAATTGTTTCTTTTTAATATAGGGGTGTTCTAATTTACTAGATAAATTTAAAATAAATATAAAGTCGCTAGTAAAAGAATACAAGGTCCTAACCAAATCTACGTACTATTAAATAACACTATTTATTAGTGTACAGAATTTTACGTGCACGTATTTAATTTTACCGTTTATATATTTTATACTACTTCATCTTTTATGTTATCAATTGTAATGCTTAATATATTTTGCTGAATTCTAGAAAAACGGCCGAATAACTCGCCAAATAAATTTTTGTACGACCAGCGGGGGCTCTCGCGATTTGTAGCTAAACATACAATCATATATATCTTGGTACACCCGATACTTATTCAAAAAGGACCAAGAAGGATATATTAATTTGTGCATGACGACTATTTTATTTTTATTTTGCCGCCGGCTACTTACACACCGCACGAAACGCGACACTACAGCTATCACTTGCGCACTATATGGACCGACGTAAACCGACAGCTGTGCTGTCGCGTTTCGTGTGGTGCGCAAGTAGCCGGTGGCCCATGGAGATGGGAGAAGAAAGGAGGGCAGCGCATCTGTATAAGCTTCTACACTGATGTTTATATGTGTCGGTAGTCATAAAAACGACTACTCGTTTGCCCCCATATTCCATAAAGAAAAACTATCTACCACTAGGTACTTCGCTATTGTGTAAACGATAGTCACCTTCCCGCTCGTGTCAACCCAAGTCGGCTGCATGCATGCATGTACGCAGCGTGGAACTATCTCTTACTAAAAACTATGTTTAATGTAACGAAGATAAAGAGGGTTGAAAACCTGTACATGGAAGATCGAAAGTAAGTTCTGGAGATACTTAGAATCGATAACAGAAAACATTCCAAAAGTATTTAGACTTTTTGTTTTTCTGTCTATTTGACCGCGCTTTACTTGAAAATTACTGAAAAAGGCACGGAATAGATAAATAAGGTTTATCTATTCCGTGGAAAAAGGTGTATAAATCTGCGGAGAAAATACCCGGCCATATAGGCTATAAAAAACCGGCCAAGTGCTAGTCAGACACGCGCACGAAGGGTTTTGTACCATAATTACCATCATAGACCGTTGCCTGGCAACCGTCTACCTTTTGTTAATATAGAGCAAAAAAATACGAAAAAACACAATCATGTACATATTGTATGGGGACCTCTTTTTATGTTTTAATTTTTTTTATTTTTAGTATTTGTTTTTGCTTTTACAGCGGCAACGGCAATACATAATTTGTGAAAATTTCAGCTTTCTAGATATCACGGCTCATGAGATACAGCTTGGTGACGGACAGACAGACAGACGGACAGCGGAGGTCTTAAATAAACGGTTCGCTTATAGATTTTAAGCGGGAGAAACCAAGGGGCACAGATGGTGTTTCATAAACCTTTGGATTTACCTCGCAATTCACGATTGTGTTTTTTTTTCATAATATAAAGGAGCAAACGAGCAGTCGGCTACCGACGCCCATAGACATCTGCATAGAGGTACATTGCCCTCCTTCCTCCTCCCATCTTCATTAGCCACCGCCTAGTTACACCGCACGAAACGCGACAGCACAGCTGTCACTACGCCGGTCTCGTGTACGCTAGAGGTACCCCGGTCGTGCCGGCCCAATTCGGCTGCATGCATGCATGTATGGCACTACCTCTAACAAAAAAATATAAGCGTGTGTAAAATAATTTATCAGTTTACTCTATAATTTGGTGGGCGTACCAGCCCTGTTATTATCACACTCATCGAATTGTGAAATATGTGATACTAGCTTCCGCCCGCGGCTTCGCCCGCGTGGATTTCGGATTATAAAAAATCCGTATAAATTTTAACTATGTTATTCTGGTATTAAAGCTATATTACTGTAAAGTTTCATGAAAATCCGTTCAGTAGTTTTTGTGTGAAAGAGTAACAAACATTCTCACAAACTTTCGCCTTTATAATATTAGTAGGATAGTACTGATAGCATTCTTTCGGCGTCTTGGCATTTATTGATACAGCCTTGTGGTCTGCGGAAGGATAAGCCATGGTACTGTGTATCTTTTGTATGGTATTTATCGCAAAACAACAAAACTTCTAGAATTTCATGCCCCAATTCTCACGAAAGTCTGTTAAAATACTAGCTTTTCCCCGCGGTTTCGCTCGCGTTGAAGCCCTTCAATAAATATCAATAAACATTATATTCAAATAGAAAAAAAAATCAATATCTGCCACAATATATTGATGATTTTTAACCCTTCTAATGTTTTTTTAAATAAAAACTATCCTGTCATTTCTAATACCTCTAAGGGTAAAAGCGCAGCGAAACGGAGCGCAGTTTATGTGTCATATGAATTTCAACTTTATAACAATTATTATAATACTTATTATCGCATGAGAAACTCGAACGAGACGCGCGGATTCCCACGAAGTCGCTGGAATGCGCGAGAATTCGCTGGAATGCTCCAGAAGTCGTGAGAATTCGATAATAAGTACTATAGTAATGAAAATAAAGTTGAAATTCATATGACACATAAACTGCGCTCCGTTTCGCTGCGCTTCGCCGCGCTTTTGGTGTTTTGACCCTAAGAATATGTGTACTAAGTTTCGTAATGATCGGTTGAGTTGTTTTTGTCGTGAAAGCGTGACAAACAAACTCACATTCACATATATAATATCAGTAGGATATCCCAAACCCAATTAAAGTTATGAGTCAAATTACTCTTAATATTAAAGAAATGCGATGAACATTCCATCGCAAAAAGATAAGGGTTAGATATAGCTTTTGGAAGGTGCCATTACAGGCTGGGGAAATAACCAACTGAACACATGAGCTGAGTGTTATGCTGTTACATTTGGTCTCGCTTATGAAGACGGGATGACTGACGAACACACATCATTATAAATGATGATGATAGGGTAGACGCAGTCCGGAGATATAACTTTCTTAAAGCCAAAAGTTTATAGAAATAGAAATAAATAAAAAAAAATCTATTTCTATTTCTATAAACTTTTGGCTTTAAGAAAGTTATATCTCCGGACTGCGTCTACCCTATCATCATCAGCCCGCGTACGACCACCGCTGGTCACGGACCTCCCCATAAAGTGGCAAAGTATATTCTGTATAGTTTCTGAAACGTCGGGTTTGTAGAACACATAAATAACACATGATAAAATCCGCCAAAGTTGTATTATTGTAAAGTGTACAGGTGTAAGAGGTAGTGCTACACTGCATGCGTGCATGCAGCCGAATTGGGCCGGCACGACGTGGGAGGTACCTCTCGCTTACACGAGACCGGCGTAAAGTGACAGCTGTTTCGTGCGGTGTGTAAGTAGCCGGTGGTCCATTACCATGGAGCCCATGGAGATAAGAGGGCAGCGCATCTAGCCTCTATGCGGTTATTGGCGTTGGTAGTCATGAATGGCTCGGACTGCTCGTTACCTTCCCTATATCATAAGAAAAAATGTCTATGAGCGTCATTCATCAAAAAGTTCTGACTCTCGTTAGCACTCTTGCATCAAAATTGCCAAACTTCACTGGACTGTAATGAAACTAGCTATACACCGAGCGGTCGTGTGTGCTGAGCAAAAACGTATAAAACCCTTTCACGACACGTTTTAGCTGCGCGCTAAAAACCTCTGACTGCAACAAAGCCAATCGGACTCTGTGAGCCAATATTGATACAGGGTTTAATTCTTGTTCACCTGCAAGTAAAAGATTAAACTGAATGTTGGTAAAACTCGAGGTTTTAGGAGCTTTAGTACACTCGGTTGTTCGCGATTAATCCACGATTTTCTTCAGAATTTCAAACCTTTTATTAAAACAAAACCTGGGATGGTTTTCTTCTAATTTGTCTAAATTTCATGTGAAACGTCATTTGGCCACATTTGGCGCTACGACGATGAAACTCTTATTTGGTTTGGACTGTTTTATAATGTGAAATATATCCAGTAGCTAATGTGGAAATAGAGTTTTTCAAAAGCCTCTTTTGTTATAATAAACTACAATTAAAAGTTTTTTGTATTTGTCATAAACGCGAGTGTTTTTAGATTTCACTATAGTATATGTAAATTTCTGGATAAGAGACCTATTAGAAATTAAATGAATTAATTTTATATTACATTCTGTTCTGTTTAATACATATACCAACGTGCCACAAGAACATATACATCAAGGCTCAAATCATAACGATTATTAAAGAATTACTTAAAAAATGTATCGATTCCAGGCGCTCGAAATAGCTTGCGGGAACGAGCACCGTTAAACCATAAATAGTTAATTCGTAATACGTTGTGTGCCGCGGGAGCACGCAGCTCTGTGGTGTAAGGGTTGAAACCCTCTGGGTGTCAACCCTTGTCTGATGAAATGAGGAGTTTCACTTCAAACATAAATTACGTTACTAAGAGGTAGTGCCACGCTGCATGCATGTAGCCTAATTGGGCCTGCTTGACTAGGGAGGTACCTCTCGCTTACACGATGCCATGCAGTGACAACTGTGCTGTCGCGTTTCGTGCGGCTTGTAAGTAGCCGGTGGCTCGTGATGTGGGTAGAATGGGTGTGGGTGGGAATACTATATTAAAAAAAATGCAGTATTTTCGAGGAAATAAGAGGAATAAATATTTCAGTCTAGTTGTAGGTTTATTTGAGTAAGGATTAAATTATAAAAAAACCGGCCAAGTGCGAGTCAAACTCACGCACGAAGGGTTCCGTACCATTATCTACTTACACTACTACTACACTGTATAATAAGGCGAAAAAATTCTAAAAACTCACGTTTGTTGTATGGGGTATTTGTATGTTAAATATTTGTTTTATTTTATTGTAATTAATGTTTTTTAAAGACAATATATAACTTAATATTCTGTGAATATTTCAAGTCAAGTCTACCTGTTGCCGTTGTCAACATCGAGCAAAAACGAGCAAAAAAATCACGTTTATTGTATGGGGGTATTAATAATAAATATTCATATTATTTAATTTTTTACTATTTGTTATTATAGCGGCGACAGAAATACACCAACTGTGAAAATTTAAACTGTCTAACTATCATAGTTCATGAGATACAGCCTGGTTACAGACGGACGGACGGACGGACGGACATCGGAGCCTTAGTAATAGGGTCCCGTTTTTACCCTTTGGGTACGGAACCCTAAAAGTATACATAATTTAATCTAAAGTTATGTAAATAACTAACTAGAATTTTTGCAGAATTAATATTTTTCATGACAATTTGATCGAAACTCTCCGTATATATTATGTATAACACATTAAAGTACCTCAAATGGACGATCTAGATCTACTGCTGCACACTCGTCCAGGTCTTATGACGTAATAATCTAGTGCTCTGTAACGTGCTCATGCTGAAACAAATAAATAGGCCCGATAATAGAAAATTTGGCAAGATCCGAAGTCTTTTATGTAACATAAATAATAGGAAATTTGCATACTCTGGACACCGAGGAAAATGTTATCGTCTCTTGATATGACTACTAGTAAATAATATTTCAAGCTCTGCATCAGAAAAGTATACTCTATTTTATAACTCTTTCTTTAGTTACAAAGAGTTACATGATTTAAAATGACTATCGATATATGCTCATATAAATATATATACCTATCCTAGCTGTCCGACAGACGTTCTCATGTCATTATTGGAAAATATGTTGTCATGGTAACGTACAATGTTATGTGGCAGAATTGTCAATCAGTTACTTTACAATACCGACTGCAGTGCCATCTGTAGGACTGGTATTCCGGTCGAGAATCTAAACAATTCTCAAACCCCTTCAACACAAACAAAAAAATTGTCAAAATCGGTCCAGTCGTTTCGGAGGAGTACTGTGACATACAAGCGCATAAGGAATGTATATGAAGATATATGTACTAGCTACGGTATGCGGTTTCACCCGTGTAAGTTTTCATCCCGTAGAAATATCGAGATGAAAAATGAAATGTTGGCCGATTCCCGGAGGCACACGAAACTTCATGAGAATCGGTCTAGCCGTTTCGGAGGAGTATGGTAACCAACATTGTGACACGACAATTTTATACATATATACAGAGATATAGAGTTGACATCCACTCGGGACCGGATACTATATAGCTAAAGTTGCCTCAGGTAGTCAATTTCTACACTTCAAGATGCTAGTGGCCACATACTACATGTAGTAGTAGTACAGTAGCGGAAGCATAGGCTATTGCTACTTTAAAATACAATCTCTTAGTCTACGCTTCACTAAACCAATGTAATTGACAAGATTGCACCGATTTGCTGCTCACTGAATCAGAGCAGTTTAATCGCTACACATTTGTACAATATCAGTTACTAATATAGTGTAACGGTTCACTAATTTACACTACAGTTTACTAGTTAATGCCTCCTAATGTACTAAGTGGCAATTCAACTGCAAGGATTATAAAGAGTATCATTAACATAATAAAGATTTTCGATCCCACATGAAATATTTTATTAAACAGGAATCTCATAGCTTATATGCTTTCAACATTATTATATTTTAAAACATTTTTTATTGTCAGTAGGATGTTTAAAAATTTAAATTTTCAGTAAGAGGTAGTGACACGTTGCATGCAGCCGAATTTGGCCGGCACGACCGTGGAGGTACCTCTCGCTTAGACCCCGTTCAGATTGAGCGAATCGCGCGCGTATTAGGCCTGATTACAAACAATTTAACGAGGTGATCGGGGTTCAAGTCCCTCAAAATTTCAGGCTTAGTAGTCGTTTCGCCCAAAATGTTTTGCCCAAATTGGGTGAAACGACACTTTCTATTTTTTAGACAGTAACTAGTAGTCGTTTCGCCCAAATTTTATTTGACAGTTCACACAAAGAACAATACAGTCATGTTCATAATATATTAATATTCATCATCATCAGCCGGGGACGTCCTGGTACCTCCGAGTAAGTTTACCAGAAACACATAAGTTACGAGAAGGTGTACCTTTAGTACAAATTATGGGCTACAAGCAACTCCTCATGATCTCTGCGCTCCTGGTACCTCCGAGTACGTTTACCAGAAACACATAAGTAAGAAGGTGTAGTACAGTGCAAAGAATGGGCTACAAGCAACTCCTCATGATCTCTGCGCTCCTGGTACCTCCGTGTACGTTTACCAGAAACACATAAGTTACGAGAAGGTGTACAGTGCAAAGTATGGGTTACAAGCAACTCCTCATGATCTCTGCGCTCCTGGTACCAATTTGTTTATTGTTTGTCCCCTTAAGGGTGCTATCGGTAAAAAGTGTCGAAATTGAGTATTTTGAAGGCAAATTACTCGTAAATGGAAATAATCTATTAAAGATCAACTTTGGTTCCGCATAGCACAAATATTTTTATAGGATTTGTATAGATTATAAATTGAAAATTATTATTATTTACGAAGAAAAAGGTATATTTGGAACTCATGTTTTCGAAAAGACTGATTTTCGAAATGAAATTACGAATACAAGCAGTGGATTGTGGATACCTAAAAAATACCTACTATTAGGAAATATACTGCTATAGGTTTCGTATAGAATAGAAAAGTAAATTGATTTCATTAAGCTCGGCAAAAAAAATATTTTTGTAACTTAAATTTTGCCAAAATAAAACATAATTTTTCTCATGATAATAAATATGGAAAAACTTCAGAAATTTACTCATTTATTAACACGATATTCGATTATCAAAATCACAAAACAAAATAAACATTATTATGTTAGATTTTATTTAATTAAATTTCAAAGTTACTATTGAATTACGCCATGTAAGTCTTTTTATGCTCACAAATATTTTTATTGCTTAAGTCAATAAAAAATATTTGTGCTATGCGGAACCAATGTTGATCTTCAATCGATTATTTCCATTTACGAGTAATTTGCCTTAAAAAAACTCAATTTCGACATTTTTTACCGATAGCGCCCTTAAGAACCTCCTCTTTTTTACGAAGGCACACTGTACTCGATTGTACCTAAATCTTGTATGTGTTGAATAAAATAAAATTTGGGCAAAACGACTACTAGTAACAGTCTAAAAAATAGAAAGTGTCGTTTCACCCAATTTGGGCAAACATTTTGGGCGAAACGACTACTAACCCAAATTTCACACACGTAGTTAGTAAATAGTAATAAATATAGTTCAGTACTTTTTTATTATATTTAATGTGCAACATAATAATGTAAAAAAGAAAGACATAAAAAAGAAGCACGACTCGTGAGGGACTTGAACCCCGACCACCTCGTTAAATTGTTTGTAATCAGGCCTAATACGCGCGCGATTAGCTCAATCTGGACTGGGTCTTACATGATACCGGCGTAAAGTGACCCTTGATCTATCGCGGAGGGGGGAGAACGGAGGAGGGCAACGCATCTGTGGTAGTGCGGATGTCTATGGGCGTCATGAAACTAGCTCCCACTGCTCGTTTGCCCGCTTATACTATAAAAATAATAATTTAAAACACTTATTTAGCCTAGGTGTATCTAAAAATATCGCAACCGTGAAAAAAAGGATTAGTAGACATGACGTAAAAAGTAACTACATACTTTTTACGTCATGTCTACTAATCCTTTTTTTTACTCCCAACTACATAGAAGTTACGCGTAATACATACACACCTAAAATTCATCAAAAGCGTTTTTGCCGTACACGTGTACAATAACGGAACACAAAAACATATTCTCTCATATTATGTGTCATTAGCGTGGATAACATAAGAAACGTACCCGCGCCGGTTGCCCGGCTCCCAAATAATGGATACACATAACACATCACGTTAATATCTTACGACAGTGTCATTTCTCATCGTGTGTTCGCGGCAGTTAATTAAGGCGCTTGGCGATCCTTCCCGGAATATTGTCGTATATATGCTTTATTGTTTTCCTTATTTTTTTTTGTTTTTAGGGTTCCGTATCTCAAAGAGAAAAAACGGAACCCTTATAGGATCGCTTTGTTGTCCGTCTGTCTGTACGTCTGTCAAGACCTTTTTCTCTAAAACGCGTGAAGGGATTAAGCTGAAATTTTTGTCAAATACGGAGGTCAGTTACGTCTTGAGGCCTTGAAAAAATCACACTTCTAAGTTAACGCAATACAAAGTTATAACCATTTATGCACAAATTTTGTATGAAGTTGTCCCGTTGAGCTAGAATTCTGAAATTTGACAAGAAGTAAGACCTTACAGTATACATATAGGAATAAATCTAAAAATTGGTAAATAAAATTTATATCACTGGAAAAATCATTACCAACTTATGCATGTAGTTCGTTTCATACTAAATGTATGCAAGCACCCGCATATTTAAGTTTGTCAACTAAAGGGAAGTGTAATTTTCTCAACGTCTATTACTTTTGCTCATACCTCCCGTTCCTACGGAACCCTCGGTGTGCGAGTCCGACTCACACTTGGCCGGTTTTTAAAGTTATTATTGTACCATTGCTCATGGAGGGAGGAGGAGCACATGAACATTAGTAATAACAGGGCAAAAATATTGCGTCTGCTGCAGTATACGGCTACAACGTTGTAGCACGGCTACGACTTTGTAGCATAGCTACGCCGTCGTAGCACTACTACTCCGTGTAGGACTGCAACGTGGTTGCAGCAATGCTACGCGACAGCTGCAGCATTGTTGGGGCACATGAGTACGTCTCTTTACTCTGTGGTTGGGGTATGAATATAAAAATCTCGTGTCAGGGCATTAGTGGTTGAATTCCTACGAAACACCTCAAGCGATTTTAATGAAATTTCTGAATACATTCGGTTGGTCTGAGAATATGTTGTAAAGTACATGATACCCGTGTTGTATATATTGCGCGTCTTGCGGATGTTTGTGTGCGTTAGTGATCACTTACCACCAAGTTGATAATAGAGCGAAAACAAAAAGACAAAGAACCTAATTAAAGTAGGCGAAGCTACAGCTATTAATAACATAGAAAGAAAAAAAAAGCATAGATAAACAAAAACGGAATCCCCTATTAAACGAGAATAGCGTTATA
>LUGF01002707.1:26833-51925 GCA_001625245.1 Calycopis cecrops
CCCCCCTCCCCCCCTAATGCGCCACTGGCTACTTACGGAACGACGCTGTCACTTTACGCCGTTATCAAGTGTGCTAGAGGCACTTCCCCGGCCGTGCCAGCACAATTCCGTTGCATAGGAGGATATTAGATATAGTGTCATGCACCAAGCATGGCACTACCTGCTTCTATACAACATGGCACTACCTCTTCCTTAAATGAGCTAAAGATTTTTCATATCGAACCAGTACGGTTCGAAATGAAAAAAAGATTTTAGTGTTAGATAGTAATTTATGAAGGAAGGCTATGGGCATATAATCCCGCTACCTGAGTAAAACCTCGGGGCGCAGCTAACTGAATAGTAAAATAAAATAAATTTTCTTTAAAGTACCATTCCTACATTCTTTGATACTTGATAGTGAATGAGCTGGTAGTCTACGCTTATGGAACCGATTTAGAAGAGACGCTCAATAACAAGTGGTTGAGGTTGTGTTACCGCGACCTGCTGCGCTCTCCGGATTGCCCATGCACAGGCTGTTGATGGTGATGATGATGATGATGATGACGTCTGCAAACGCAAAAAAAACTTACCTTACGTATCTACAGTATCAATGTGAATTATGGAAGTTTATGGGAACCACAAAAAAGTTTCTAGCGAAACAATTACAAAAACAAATAATAAGTTCTAAGTACACATTAAATTTAATTTAATAGTGCATATTACAATGATACACAATAGCTGTTAAGTTATATTTAAAGCAAATAAATATTTTTTTAAAGTTTATAGTCTATAAAAATCTATACTAATAATATATAGCTGAAAAGTTTGTTTTTTGTTTGTTTGCTTGTTTGAACGCGCTAGTCTCTGGAACTACTGGTTCGATTTGAAAAACTATTTCAGTATTAGTTAGCCCATTTAGCGAGGAAGGCTAAATGGGGTAACTAATAGAAGACTATTTTTTAACCAACTGCCATAAAAAACAAATTCACGTAAACGAAGTTGCGGGCGTCTGCTAAAATTAATAAGCATCTATCAACACATTTATAAGTTTAGGTTATCATAAGTGTGTTAATATCAAAAAATCGAACCTATAAAAATAGTAATGTCCTTGTAGGAATCGGGTCATTATAATTGAGGACTCTTTGGGCCTCCTAACCAAAAAGGATTTGTGTTACTAAATGATTTCTACGGCTGTAACTCCCTAAATTAGATATAAGCGCACGAAAGTACACTCTCTAATCCCCCTCATTCGGACAGACATCCTTTCTGACCGGAGTAAAGGTAAACTACTCGGCGAGATATGGGGTATTTACCGGCAACTTTCAGGCTATGGACTTTCATTCAATTTACTTCACCCATTCTTTTGGGGGGATACATTTAGAATCCTTTTGAGGAACAAAGAAGAAATGTTGCAAGCTTCCGTTCACATTCATGTTTTAGTAATCTTTGGATGACATGTGATCTTTGTATACAGACGCACATATGAATCACAGAAAACAAACAAAAACGTTCAGAGGTTGTTTTTTGTGCACCTTTTAAAAAATTTTTTTCAATAAGCATCTGTACTTCTTAGCGGAATTTGTTATATTTTCAGAACTACCCCAACATTATATGAATTGCAGTTCTTTTCTTGTTGCAAAATTGCAATACGGCATAATAAATCTCCCAACACCTGTTGGACTCCACTCAATAGTTTCTTGTGAAGCAAACCATTAAACCAACACAAGAAAGACACTAAGCATAACTATATGTTGGCAAGTCGGCAAGTCGGTCCCGGGACTTGTGGCCCACAGTCACAGTCGCAGTCACAGAGCAGGGCCCACGAAGTCACAGGTGAAACATTCATTGCTTTTCCATCCCTATGTTCGGCGACAGAAACGGCGGCCATATGCGATAAATTTGCTATGGACCCAGAACGATATAGATACGTCCCTAGTCACATTCAAAGCAAGTTTGTTTTCTTCTTCAAATAATAACATAATATTTTGGATTCCCTAAAGTCATCAATCTGGAGCCCAACGTGCTGAACTGTTACAATTCATTGGCAACAAGATCTATTTGTGAAATTAATGAATATTGGCCTTCAAGTCCACTACACAAAGATCGACCCCTAAAAAATTGCAAAAAATCCCTTTTTTATTTTTCAGCTTTAATCTCAAAGATAGTAAATACCTACACTAGCCGAAAAATCACTAAAGTCGAACCAAAATTAATATAGAACACAAACCCTAAAAAGAAATAACACTTGTTAATTTTTCTGAAATAACAAAATAATAAAATAAAATTTGTTTATTTCAAAGCCTTTCTACCTAAAAATCAACAGAACGCAAAAGCCAAAAATCCAAAACCAGTTTCGCACAGAAAGCCTAACTTTAAATGACACGAGTGTAGCGAAAGCATTTGAATGCAAATTTATACGCATTACAATTTAAAGTTCACATCAATATAAATGTAGTGTGTTTTTATAACCGGCAGTAGACACATGTGCCCGTGTATCAAATTGTAAGTGACAATGTTTTTGACGTGTTTTGTTTCCGTGAACTAAGAAAGGAAGATGACTGTGACCGTACAGTGGAATTCTCTTGGTCGAACGTTTGTATGTTTTGAATTCAGTCATTAATGTTACTTCGCTGCGACAGCGTCCATCTGACAGAGGTAGGTGCGCTCCGCCACTATCGAGAATATACAATCGGGTTTATTTTGTGTGTTGTCATCATTAATTAAAATACCAATTAACAGGTCAATAATGACAGATAAGTGCAACCTCAGTTAGATAACTTGGTTATCTAAATTTGTTTTTTATAGTTGTGTCAAAAAAGCATTACTTGGTGGTCGTGTGTGAAGATTTTTTTGTTATAATTTTAAATTCGTGTACAGTGAACAAATATGCCTTTTATAAGGAAAGTGTCATTTAGAAGTAATGTAGAAGCGGATAGAAATAAATACAATACCATAATATCCTCTGATTTTAATCACAATAAGGAAGCAGTTGAACAATCGACCTTACAGAATAAAACATTGTTGGGAAACGTAGAAAAAGTAACCGACGTCCTTGGCAATGAGGCGTTACAAGTCTTTAACGATTTTGAGAAATCGAATCAATCTACAAATAACAACGATTTTATTTCGCCGAATTATTGTCACATCTCTGATCTAGACATAGAAAGTGATCAAATCGAGTGAGTACCTCCGAAGACATTATATTATTCACAAATCTCATATTACATTTTATTATTTTTTCAAAAACTTGTAAATTTGTTTTGATAAAATTTTATAAGATTTGGCAAAGTTTTTAAATTGGTTTTCATAATATAAAATTAATTTTATAATCTGTTATCATTGTCGGTTTGAGTAAGTATTTTTAAATGTACGTTTTTTATTTCTCATATTATTATGAAAAATAAAATTAAATTGAAAAATAAAACGATAGTTGCTGGTTCAAATTGTAACACAATAATGAACATTTTATGTGTATTTTATATTCTAAAAATATGTAGAATTTATAAATCAATAAATAATATGCCTACATAATATTAAACGAAACGATATTTCTAACGTTATGCTAATTTGTTGTCCCTAGTTAGATATAACGTTATTATATGAGAACTTATTTCAAGGTTTGATTTCCTTTTAAGCTAAACAGTTATCTTTGTATATTCATCTTGTAGGTAAATCAAACTGTCGCGTCACAATGTTTGGGGTTAAACTCCTCTGAAACGGCTCGATATATTTTTTTGAAATTTTCTGTGTATATTTGTCAGATCTGAGGCTACTTAGTAACAATATTGACAGAAAATTTCCAACCTATTTGTCGTAGTTTATTTCGTCCCGATATTCTCTCGAAACCAAAAGTTTAGGGGGTGTGAGCCGTTAATCGCAGCTCCTAATCTATCCTACATAATATTATAAAGTTATAATATAATATTTGTTTGTTTGTTTGTATTGAATAGACTCCAAAACTACTTGATCGACGATAACTATTCTTTCACATAGAAAGCTATAATATTATCAGGAAGCAACGTAGGTTATATTTTATTAAGTTGGAACAATTTAGGTAAGAGGTAGTGCCACGTTGCGTGCAGTCTAATTGGGCCGGCACGACCGGGGAAGTACCTCTCGCTTACACGAGACTGGCGTAAAGTGACAGTTGTGCTGTCGCGTTTCGTGCGGTGTGTAAGTAGCCGGTGGCCCATGGAGGTGGGAGGAGAAAGGAGGGCAGCGCATCTGTATAGCCTCTATGCGGAGGTTTGTGGGCGTCGGTAGTCATGAAAATGGCTCTGGCTGCTCGTTTGCCCTCCTATATCATAAAAAAAAAAATATTTTTGACGCATGGTCATGGGTCGACTAGTATTATATAAATTGTTTGATAATAGAGAATTACCAACATATGTGCATATTATTCAAATGTATACCTATAGAATAAACAACAAAGGTTCTACAAAAACTATGTGGATATAACAAAAATTAAATCAAGTTAAAAAAAATCATTAAAATTCAATGCTAGTACACATTATTACAATAGTTGTAGCTAATGATAATAATTACGTAAAAATTCCTAAAATAATCGTACAGCTAAATACAATACTAATTAAATGACAATTATTTTTGCATTATAGTTTGGCCACGAGAACATTGTAATAATCAAATTACCCATATATAAATATACATAATATGTAATTAAATATAATATGAAATAAAAATGATGAAGGTAATATCAAATAGGAGATAGAAAAATTACTTTAGGTAATGTATCTAAACAACAGAAGTTTTTAAAATATTTTTTTAAATCAAGGTCCTTGTAACGTGTTCTCAGTAACATTGACTCGGTACAAGCTAGTCTAACTTTTATTTGTAGAAATTCAGTAATCTAGAATCCTGTCCAAAATATGATAGATTTATTATATTATTAGAACGGATGTATCTAGGAACCAACAATAGTGCTAAATCTTTAATGTACTGCTACAAGCTAACTCAAATATTGAAATTTATTATTCTAGCCTGAAAAACATCCTGTAAAAAAAAATACACTCTGTAAATCTTTCATTCTTGAGATATTTTTTCTTGTGATATAACTGTCGAGATCTGGCAGTTGCAGCCATTGCTGTTAAAGGAAAAAACAGTCAAAAGACCCTTTATTTTACTTTTTATATTCTCCGCAAGAAGTGTCACAGGTTTCGACTACGTAATAAAGAATACAGTCCTTATTTGCTGTTACCGTTATACAAGGAATGCGTATAGAACTATATAAAACGATGTCATACAGCCGCTGTTGCGGTCAGCAAATTAATGACTAGCCCAATTAGGTTCATAAATATCGTTGGCGTATAAAAATTAAAAACTTGTTTTAGTACGTATTGAAACATATTAGTTTTCATTTATTTAGTAACTAGCTACTAGTAAAACCTGCTTCGTAACCCGCTCAGGGAACAAGCAGCTCATCGTGTATCAAAAAAGGTACCGGTCAGGTTACTTATGCCATGTACAAGCGAGAAGTGACAAGTTTATTAATAGGACGATAAAGGCCAATAGTATCCTATTAGACAATCGTATATAATGCAATAAACAACATACGGACGGACGGACGGACGTACAGACGGACGAACGGACGGACAGACGGACGAACGGACGGACAGACAGACATGACGAATCTATAAGGGTTCCTACGGAACCCTAAAAATGGATTGGCTACGGAACCCTAAAAAGAACACAAATCACATAATGTTATTTTTATGACGGCATTTTGGCGTTGTGTTTAAATTTGGAATTCAAATTTCACCTTTCTTAATTTTGTGATTAAGTTAGAAAGTCATTGGTTATTACAAGAAAGCAATTTTAACAGATTTTACCGCGGTTTATTTAATTATTTCACAAGCCCGTTTCAGAAACTTACAGCAAACATGGTCACGGGTGGACTAAACTCCGAAAAGTTGTTTTATTGTAATGAGAAATATTCGCGGAAACCTAAGGCATCATCTAGTTATTGATCGTTGTAAAACGCGGCCGCGAAATTATCGCGGAGAACACGGACGAGCCGGCCGTAGGCGGAGTGTTCTGTGTCCATGACATTGATCTCTCTGTAGTTCTACACCGCGAGATGCGGCGTTAGTTGTGCCCATACTAAGACTCCCAACCCATGACTCTGCGCAATTATAGTAAAAAAATATTTGTTTTATTTCACATAATAATGTTATAGTAAATTATTATCTAAAAAGATTCAGAATGATGATCAAAATTATGATGATATAGTTTATCTGAATCTTTTTTAGATAATGATTTGAATACATGTCTAATCTTACGGATAAATAGTAATAATATACCGATAATCTATGGATTTGTCACACCATCTTAGCATAAACACGAGTTAGTGTTTAATATAACTACCTTAAGGAGATGTGTTCCGAACTAAAATGCATATAACAAAAATATTAACTAAATAAATATTTATGATATTTATTATAGAAATACAAATAATACATAGATCCATGACCCGGGCGGGTTGGAACCCGCGACCTCTGGTGTAACGTGCGCGGCAACCCGCTTACATTACCACTGCGCAATCGGTTTTCAATTTTAATAAATACAATTACTAATAGACTTGTTACTGTGTTAAAATCAAATATCCTTGCTCATTCCACGTGCCTGGTCAAAAATCTTTAAAAAGACAGGTATCTTTCAAAGAATTTCCGATTATCAATGTATCCAATATTATCCATTGCATTTGCACAAAACATAAGTACAAATAAATTCACTAAGTAATGTGTCCTGATAAAAGCTACTCGTATTATCGTTTAAATATCCATGGTGCAAAACACTTGCATCAAAATAATCAACCTACACAAAATTTTATTGCGGAAATCTGTGTGTTTTTAACCTTTTTGAAATAAAATCGTACGTGAGTTTTTAATAATATGTGCCAAAAACGCCATTTTCGAAATGATTTATTACTATTATTTACTTATTTAATACTAAACAGGAGGTTTCAACATTTACTTATTCTTTATTTTATTTTAATAATTTATCTGTTGATCGACCTAATAATTCGGTCACAGTCTCAAATATTATTTAATGATTATAAAAACAAAAGGCATTTGTCGTATTCGTTTCCAAATAATTATATTAACACGCAAATAATAATTAGGGACTATAAATTATATTAAATAATTTAGAATTGATTTCAAACAAATATTTTACATTATAAATATGTACCTATATCCTACTAATATTATAAATGCAAAAGTTTGTAAGAATGTTTGTTACTCTTTCACACAAAAACTACTGAACGGATTTTCATGAAACTTTACAGTAATATAGCTTTCATATCAGAATAACATAATAAGTTAAAAGTTTTGAATCATTTTTGAAGATCGAAATCCAGGCGGGCGAAGCCGCGGACGGAAGCTAGTCAATAAATAATATTAACACACGTAATAATGTGCATCTGTGTTTATTATCTCCTTGTGTTTACACGGCAACATGTTCATCTCAGCACATGTGTTGAGAAAGGTCCGTATCATTGGGGCTGATAAAAACTTAATCTATCTTTTGATCATTTTCTCAATTACATAAATATAAATAAACAAATAACTAAAAGTTATTTATTTCATTGACCTAAACTTAATAGCCAAATAGAGTTTGGAGAAAACCCATCTATATATATAAAACTCAAAGGTGACATTGCCATCTACCAACGCAGAGCCCAAACCACTGGACGGATCGGGCTGAAATTTTGCATGCAGATAGATATTATGACGTAGGCATCCGCTAAGGATTTTTAAAAATTCCACCCATAAGAGGGTGAAATAGGGTGTTGAAATTTATATCGATTTTTTAGAAATTAAGCGTTGGTGAAACCGCGGGGCACAGCTAGTTAAGTAAATAAATACATTTAGTAGGATTCTTCGTAAGATTCTTCGCTCTTCCACAGGTATCTAATATTATCACTCGATTAAGTTGGGGTATTTGATCAGAACTTTTGCTCAAGCATTCTTTATCCCGCGCCTACTTCGTTGGACGTCGAAAAAATAGTTCAATCTTAATAAACAAGCCTATGTTACTTCCTGATATTTAATATTTCTATTAGTGAAGGGAAGGTTATATCGGTCCAGTAGTGTTGTAGCCTCAACGATTCAAACAAAAAAAATATTTCCTTTTTATAATATTAGTACTTCTATACTACATTATAATATTAGTACTTCTATACTAACATTATAGAGAGGAAATACTTTAACGAGCAGATGGTAGATGACTACCGCCGCTCATAGACATCCGTAAAACTCGAGACTTGGAAAGCGTGTTGCCAGCCTTTTAAATAAGAATAGGCTCTTTTCTTGATGAACCCCAGGTCGTATCAGTTTGGAAATACCAACATTTTACTACATTCGTTACTGTGGAACTGGCAGTTTGATAGCTGACGCACTATGAACAAAATCCTAACCACAAACTTCATATTAATGTGTAAAAAATCCCGATTCGTCATAAAATGATATTAACAATGATGTAACGGCAAGCGAACAATAGCAAAAGATGAATGAATATAACATAGAACACAAAAAAAATAACTTTTCTAGACTGCTCGCGTTAAGTTCATGGTGAATGGCACGAACAAAGGATTCCGTATCGCAGTTACGGGAAGTTAAGACAAGCAAGTTTTAACGATATACATTTATAATGTCAGCGGAATTTCCCATGCGTATTATTAAATTAACAAGAGAAACCACGAGCACTTTGCCCTTATTGATGTGTCTTGGTGTGGCTATACAGAATGTGCTGCATGTGGAATATATAGATTTACTCACTAGAAGGTTCTACGTCCTTTATGAATGAATATCTAAAGACAATGTTATATAGGTATGTTTTGTATCTTATCTAACTCTCTCATTCAAAAAACGGCGGACGAAATTTTTTAGTCGTAAATCAAAATATTTAAAGAGAAATGATCATGAGCTTGACGAAAAGTCCTAACTCGCTTCTTTAAAACTAAAATAAATTCAAGGGACATTTATTTTCATTTAAAGACATAGTAAATTTTCATAAGCATTCTTGTGTAAGTGTACTGAAAGCTTGAGATACCACAATAGTAACAATATAAAGGGTCACAAGAGTACCTACATGCTGCAACAGATGAAAATTGATATTTCAAAACTGTCTGCCACAAGTCTGCACATCTAGTAAATCATGACTTGGTAATGCGTAGATAATGATAATTGAGGTGTGACGAACGATATTACAATGTCTATGCAGCCTTATTTGACAATATGTTCGATGATCAATCAAATGTCGATTACCTCGCGGTACGAGTCTAGACTGGTTAACAAACGTATATCTATGTCCATAACTCTAGTCTCTAGTCTAGTCCAAAAGTATAATCCTGATTAATGTTGGCACAGGGAAGAAACGCAAGGGTCTTTATAGTGCCAATTTAAACTAAAATTATATCTTTTTGAAATTGTCCATATTTTTGTGTTCGTACTGACTAGCTCGTTGCTCTAATGAAAGATCGGATCCAAATGTAACTAGACTTTTATTAATTTTCAGTGTCTGCCCGGTTGCAGACATCGGTGTTACACGCGTTGAGTGGAGAGCATGTTACCCCATTGGGTCCTATACCTAATACTTATCCGGTTCTGTCCCATAATAAGAGAATATTACCTTTGTCTGACTGAGTTCTGAGTTCTGATTTCTGTTACATGCTTATCACAAAATAAAATAACGTATTCATAAATCTTTCAATCAAACGTCACACAGGTAATGAAACACTGAAGTTGATAAACAAATTATGCAAGTACGTGCGTATCAACTTGATTGTTTGTTACCTACTAACTATTAAACCGTGACCTTAGCTCGTATGAAAAAACATATTTATAAATTATTGTAGACTGAACAAAATTATATCAAGGTTCTTTACCTTATAAGCTATTCTTATCTTATTCCATTCACTAAAAGTATATATTATGTACTCGTTCAATCAAAGTATGTTTTTCTTTTCGTCGATATAAGAAGAAAGGTGAATAAGTTTCGCAGCAATCTATATAAAGTATAACCATGTTATATTAAACAAAATAAATAGAAAAAGACAGATTAAATACTACGAGCACATTATTTGAATAATTATTACCTCGGTTACATTATGTAAAATAAAAAAATTGCCAAATTATGTAAATTCAAGATAGTATAGTGTAGATTGTAGCAGTGATGTGTTCCATTTGTCGTCCGATGATTGACCTCTTGACATTGAACTTCAAGAGGCTGAAGATTGTAATTAAATAATTCCACGAAAGTATAAACAGCGATAATACGAAAATAACCACTGATTATTTTTATTTTTATTCGTTTATTGAAAAAAAGCCCTGGATAAGTGAAGGCTTGTAACATGTAATACAAACAAGAAAGAAAGAAAAAAAACACGTTCAAAAGAAGGGCAGAACGTTTCCACCGTCTTTGTACAGTGCATTTATATTCCAGCGAATACTTTTGACCCCTTTACAATAAAAAGGAAGCAACTCTGCTCGCTAACGGTAAAGGTGCGTTTAAACGGAAAATTCCAAATTTACAGTTCACACATACAAGTTGCAAGTCACGTGACAAATGACATTACGTTACGTAATCCTGGTGGGTCGGTAAAGGCTGTCACACACTAAGCAGATACAATTTTATCTGCGTATAAAAGCATCCTTCAATATATGACTGTGCCTACAGGTATTTAACGGTAAATGGTGTGTAGTGTGTGGTACTCCTTTCCCCTTATTAATAAACATAGAATAACTTTATTCAAGCATTAACCTGGTAAAAAACTGACATCTTTCAAATTCCATACTTTTTATGTGTTTTTTTTAATATGGATTTTGACAGATGTCAGTTTATTACTAGGTTAATGCTTGAATAAAGTTATTCTATGTTTATTAATAAGGGATTTAGAGTTTAATATAGAGAGCTATATTGGCAGATATGCACTGAGATATAGATATCTTACCGCATCTGCATAGTGTGCGCCAGCTTTTAGGTTGTACCTTAATCTTCATGGCCATTAACTGGGTATTCCAACCGCGGTAGCGAAACAATTTTGGTCGAAAGTCTACATAGTAGTAGTTCAGTCAATACTATTTAATGCGTATTCTGTAAGATAAAAAAAGAAGATTTTAAACTGCTTACAGCCTTAGTCTTGTTAGCTGTCTAATTATTCTATTAATATTATAAATGCGAAAGTTTGTATGTTTGTTTGTTTGTTTATTTTTTGTTTGTTTGTTTGTTACTCCTTCACGCAAAAACCGCTGAATCGATTTTCATGAAATCTTGCACACACATAGAGGGTAACTTGGATTAACATATAGGATAGTTTTTTTACCGTTTCCAGTTTTTATCCCAAAAAAAATGTTCCTATGGGATGCCATGAGATGATTTTCTATTTTCCACGGGATCGAAATTTACGCGGTTGAAACCGCGGGGCGCAGCTAGTTATATATGTCTATGTTATTGTACATGTAATGAGAACAATAAGAGTATCCAACATTTCTATAGTAATCTCTAGAGCTTTATGTGATGAAGTAACTACTATTTGGTAAACTGCCTAGAATATTCCTCATTGACAAAGTATCGCTGTGCCCTAAACTCTTACAGGACAGCAGAACATCTGTGGCCCGAACAATTTACGAATCACGCCTTTGATAAGTGTGAAAATCCCTTGTCGTGACCATTTAATATAGCGACAGTGCAACACGGTCACTACATCCTAACCAAGGCACTTGTGGCAACACGTTGAGTGATTTGTCAACGTTTGAAGGGCAAAACTTATTTTAGGACAGGAAAAAATATTAGGAGCTAACATCCTATATGCTAAGAGGCACCTGAAAGTGTAGTTACACTAGCAAGTAGCTGCTACGTCACTGCAAGTGTGTGCTACTAAACACGCGCCATTGCATCAGTTTTTAGCTTTCATCACTGCATGCATCTCATTATAACAGACGCGCATCCAAGTGATTCTATGCTATGTGGCGTTTCATGTAAGTAGTTGAAGAGCTTTTATGAGATTATCCGCTTGTGCATCGAGGAGGGGGATAATGGAGAGTAAGTTATGCCACGACTTCTCCATACCATAGTACCCTCCTCCCAGACTGTTTCTGTACCCTAACTATTGTAAATTCTCAAATTATATATCATTTCTTTCTTTATATCTCTGTTTATATTATGCAGTTGTATTTGTATTTTTATATTTTTTACTTTTATATCTTATCACATCATGAGGCTCGCTGAGTTTGTTTCACCGGTTCTTCTCAGAACAGGGCTAGGGTTGAACCGTTTTTTAATTGTTAACGTTCAAAAAGAAACTGTAATTCTATTTTGAATATAACTTTTTCATTTCATTTCATAGATGAAAGGTAATACTTATAGGTACAATAAAATAATAATTATGGACCACTACAACAAAATGATTATCATAACTGTACTTCATAACGGTACAGTTGCCAAAAAGTGGATCGTTGATTCGACTAAAATATTAAACAGCTATATGGCATGTACAGTATAGAGAGTATTATAGAAATACTAGCTGCGACGCGCGGTTACACCCGCGTAAGTTTCGATCTGGAGATAGATTCATGAGAATCTGTCGGATACATGAGTAACTAACATTGCTAATGGACCCGCGAAGATCGATATTCGATCTTAGTGACACTTTTTTGTAATTAAAAACTAAATATCGTATGTCATGTAATGTCATCGTAACTAATGTAAACAATTTATGTAGAATTTTGCAAAACACTTGCAATAGACACAAAGAAACTTCATCAATAATTACGTGTATCTTAAATTATATCAAAGTGTCCAATGCATGGTAGTGTGTGTAATGTTTTATTTATTAAATTAAAGAACTTTATAAACATTATTATTAAAAAATATTAGCGTTCTGCACTCTTACACGTAAACTATAAGTGCGCCAAATTCCATACTCCTCCGTCCGCGCAATTTTCGTAAAAATGTTCCTAAAGTTTTTGCTTCACGTATAGATGACACGAGAATTTATTACTTATATCGGAAATCGGAGTCATTTTGATGACTACCGACGTCCATAGATATCCGCATAGAAGCATACATACTGTATACAAATGCTTTGTCCATCTTCCTCCTGTCTCTTTACTTCGTTCTTAATTAATAAACTGCAGTGAAAAATTGTAACCAAAATAATGTAATCAATGTTTAAAATGTAAAGCCGACAAATTTAGGCCACTTATCTATTTCTTTGTCATGTGTCTAATATTTGCAATTTGATTGCTTTTCATTGTTATAATTATTTATTATTACAATTACTTATTATATTAAGGTCAATGGTAAACAGTGTACGTGATATCGTGGTATATGCCCCGCTGTGCCCTCTGCATACCCCATTAGAGGACGGGTGTGAAGATGGGTTGTTGTTGTTGTTGGCTTGCTTCAAGATAATTTAGTAAGAAGTGATTATATGATGCATTGCAGCCGAAATGGGCCGGCACGGAGGAGGTACCTCTCGCTCACATAGCACTGCAGTAAAGTAACAGCTATGCTGTCGCGTCGCGACGCGCATCTTTTCAGGTGGCCCATGGAAAGAGAGAACAGGCAATGCAATTGCTTAACCTCTACTTGGATGTTTATGGACGTCATTACTGATCGAAAGGTGCCGAATCGTTCCCCCGCCCCCCGATTAAAAAAAGATAATATGTAGAAATAAGTGCACTGACGACTTGGTTACAGTGGCGAAGAGCCGCTGAATGTCAGTAGCTCGTGAACGTGATATATGATGCTCTATTGGGGAGGCCGTTGTCCAGCAGTATGCTCCGACTGATGATGATGATGATGAAATATTAAGATTCTAAACCTTGTAAGAAAAATGGCCAATGGGTTTTCCCGCATATGAGATAAGGAACTAAACGCATGTGGGCGGAAGCCGAGATAAGGCTGAGTACAGACAATAGAACAACGTGCACGATAACTTAGAATACGTCATAGCTTACGTAAATAGACGCTTCTTACAATGTTAAAGTAAATTTTCCTTTGACGTGCTAACCATTAGTCACCGGTCGGCATTGATCCGTTTACCTTGACTTTGAAATTTGGAACAGTTTCTTCGTCTGCAGTCATTTTCTACAGACGCCCATCGGCATAGAGGCTATACAGATGCGTTCTTCCTCCACCGTCAATAAGCCACCCGCTATCTACACACCGCACACGACAGCTGACACTTTACGCCGGTAGCATGTAGGCGAGAGTGACCTCTTACTAAAAAGATATTTTATACTAGCTGCCCGACTGTCTTGTCATTATTGGAATTGATTTGTGAATCTAAACCATTCTCAAATCCCCTTTACCACACACAAAAAAATTCGCCAAACTCGGTTCAGCCGTTTAGTAGGAGTTCAGTGACATACACACGCACAAAATATAAAGATTATTCATTACTATATATGTATTATTGAATAAAAAACTCCATTGTTAAAACGATTACGAAAAATACAATGCATGCATGCAGATAAAATTCGAGAGGTCACATTTGATAGCACAATCAAACAGTCAGCTAATTATTACTCAACGTCGCCGTCGTTTCGCCATCACAGATTATTGAGTCTGTATCTTCTAAAACAGTTTCGAAATGGCGACTGATAAGAGTAAAAATGATAGCGAGCGTGTTGGATGTCATCACTTGTTATCTAGAGGTGATAAGCGTACGCGGTTTTTTATCCGATTGCGCTGGAAGTAGAGTTATGATTTTCTAAATAATAAAGCATGTTTCTTTGGCTCTGCAGCCTAAGCGGTATGATTACAGAGTGACTTGTGTCGTAGGTTGTGGGAGTTGTTTTGGATACTTAAATGAAAGTTATGAAAGTTATCCATGTTTCACTCACACCGCAAATTTTTCGCTCAGACCGCATTTTTGTTTATTTATTAAAGTTATATAACTGTCTATTAATACATTGTATATTAATAGATTATGTAAATTTCATTCAGTGATTTGTATCGAGTACTGCAAAATAGATTTTAGATTTGCGAGAATTGAAGCAACCTGCAATCTGGGTAATCTAAAATCTATTAGGATATTGAAGTCAATAGAGTGACAAGAAAATTGTAATGTGTGCTCACGATTCGATACAACTTAGGCAACCAACATTTCTCAAAAGACCGTAATGCATCTGCCAGTTGTCAATGTCCTAGTGTTGCAATAGCTAGCAGTAACGGAAGTCTACTGTTATCGTATGACCCCGCGTTCGTTCACATCCTACAACTATTATGTTTAAGGCGAAATGGCGTCAAATTTGTCGATCTGGACTCACGTATATTCAAAATTTGATCTTTGAAAACCATTAATCATCATATTTCTTTATGTGCCATTAATTTTAACAAAATACTTCATCCGGCTTTGATCGCCGAAACTCGATTAAAGGAATTTGCGTTTAAAGAAAAAATCATGAACCGTTCATGACAAAACACTAATTATGACGTTCCCGTCGATTTATTAATCAATATTATTCAGTAACTGTCAATGATGTTTTCACAAATAAAAAATGTGTCTATTCCCTTAAGCAATCGAATACATTTGTGGGCTCATTTTTTTATATAAGCGTATGGTTATTTTTATAAAATAATGTTCAACTAAATATTGTCACTATTATCGAGCGTGCACGCTGCGAATGGCACTTAAGCATATCGCGTTTGGAACCCATATTGGCTTAATGTTGATGTCCTTAATATTTAGACACGTATTCCTAGCTCTGTGATATGTTGCGCCGAACGATCGGCCCTATAGTGCAAGTAAAATTAAAATTTTACTGGTGGATTTTCTACTGACACGCAGAATACTCTACACAAATGTTATAGTTATAGTCTAAAACTCGTTCTCTATCAAATGTTACAAGAAACTCCAATAATGATTTTTTGTATATTTATGGGTATGCAAATTTCTCTTACGTCACTGACAACAAAACTTGATATAATTTAGTCAACCTAACAAGGAAACTTAATATTATAATTTAGTCTATACCAGTATAAGAATTAACATTTAATACTATTCAAAGGTAGTCGTGAAAATGGTTGCATTTTTTAAACGTACACCATGATCTATTTATATAACTATCTGCCAGAGGTCAATTGGCGACCGTAATAAAAAAAATGTTTTTGATTCAGAATTAGAATTATTTTCTTTTACGCACTATTATTATAAGTAATATTCATGTGCAATTTTTGTTATTGGATTAATTTATTTCAAAAGTAGGTACATGACATACCTACTATACCAGCTTAGCCCATCTTTCTCATACGAAAGTGAACAGGGTGAATTTTCAATAACATTTGTCTATAACATATATCTTATAAATTTCTTAATGAAGAGTTTTTAGAAGATAGTACGTACAACATGGTCCGTTTCGCACATTGAGACCAGCTCTAAAGAAAGTTCTAGCGTAGTTTGTGCATTGTAATCACTAAATGCAATTCCCTGTAGCAGGACTGTTGGAAGAAATTCCATAAAGGGGTAAGCAGGTCCTTAGTACCAACATTTCTATAAATTACTGTTTTTTTACGATTTTCTTTAGTGTACATAAATTGTTAAATAAATAAATAAAGTATTTTTCCTTATCCTGATCTAAGCCTAAGCCTGATTAAGCTTTGGCGGGGCCCGTGGCTTGGAGAACTTGGAGTTGAGAAGTGGGGCCCTTTTATAGGTACAAAAATTATCTTAAGGCCCCCAAGAATTATGGGCCCCGGGACTGCAGCCCACTAAGTCCCCATCTGGATCCGGCGCTGGATATCCCAGTTCCCCGTTCCTTCCGAGTCTATTTAATAAAATAGTCTATTTAAATTGACTAACTCGTTGGCGCTATGTTAAATAGCAAATTCTCAAAAGACACAGAATGTGACTAGAATATAGAATTATCACACTTATAATAATTTTTTTTGTAAATATTGCCACATGACACACGCAAACAAATATGTTTTGTAAATATCGGTAGATCCTTTAAGTTTGTTATATTTTTAGAAAGTTAACTTAGTAAGAGGTAGTGCCACGCTGCATGCTTGCATGCAGCCGAATTGGGCCGGCACGACCGGGGAGGTACCTCTCGCTTACACTAGACCGGCGTGAAGTGACAGCTGTGCTGTCGCGTTTCGTGCGGTGTGTAAGTAGCCGGTGGCCCATGGAGGTGGGAGGAGAAAGGGGGGCAGCGCATCTGTATAGTCTATATGCCGATGTCTATGGGCGTCGGTAGTCATGAAAATGGCTACAACTGCTCGTTTGCCCCCCTATACTTACCATAAAAAAAAAAAACTTGTTTACAAAACTAACCCAGTTCTCAAAAAGATGACACTTAAAAGTTCAAGATAAACGAATTGATTTTAACTAAGTAGGTATTTAACTTCTAAATCCAAAATAAACTCGAAACCTTAACATAATATCATATAGGTAATATTCACATACATAGGTTTGTATAAGCCTAATACAAAGAGAAAAAACCGAAAAATACTTATTAAATATAAATATTTTAATTATATACAGAATACTAGCTGGTGCCTGCGACTTCGCATAGCGTAGTAATATTATAACACAGGTCTACAAAAAAAATTTTTTTTGTTTAGTGCTGCTCATTCTGTTATAATTTGGTTATTTAGCTCCTAAGATATCGTGTGGAACGATCAAAACGTTGAAGCTACGTAATTATTATTACGTACATTACTACTCTGGGATGAACATATTATGATGGCAGATTACTGTTGGAGTATTAATCGGGAATGTCCTAAAGACATCCATCGGAGAAAATCTATAAAGAGAAGCTTCTAACCTGTTAAATAAAAAATTCAATGGAATTAAATGTATAAAATTAAATGTTCTATTGTTTTTTAATAAAATTAAATACTTTTTAAATTATTTACCGTTGTGAACTCTCGAAAACTACACGTAGCATTAAAAAAATAAGTATCAAGTTTTTATCAGGGTACCGATTGTACTTGGAATCAGTTTTACTTTTAGCGGCACCAAAATCATTGTGACCTGTGATCTAAGAGATTTGATATTGTTTGCTTGCAGTGTGCCCAGAGAAATCTTGTCCCCAAAAAGATTCAAGATTACGCTTTTATCGAAAAAAAAACACCCATTCTCGTGTCTCCTCGCTTTCACACTTCCCTTAGCCTTCGCTAATATTGGAATGCTTCGTGTCGACATATCGAGTAACCATCCGTTCCATAGACTTTTTTCCGACTAGTATATGCGATCTTTTTTACGGACTATGCAATGCCGGATTAAGTTACGGCCGGCCCGGGACTTGGAGGCCTATTACGGGTACAAAAATTATCTTAAGGCCCTTAAAAGCCTTTTGGAGCCCGGGGCTGCAGCGCTCTAAGCCCCCGTCTGAATCCGGAGCCGACTATGCGCATTTTACTGTCTGTTTTTCCGTTCCTCTATATATTATGCCTCCCCAGCCACTTTATAACGCAGAATAGTCAAAAAATTCGAATGTATACATACATAGTTTACGAAGTGATTGGATCTTTTTATTCTCCAGCCTAGTCATGTACGTAAATATGAATCACTGACACGATTCCTTGGAAAGTGAGAATCGTATGTCTAATAATATCGAGTTCCATGATAGTCATTTGGTTTTCCCTATTTACCTATTATCAGACAATGAAGTTAATGAATTATATAATTATCAATACACATCTACACATTTGTTGAGCTTTTATTACGTGCGTAAAAGTCATTAGATCGCTAGATTCAGGCATTGTGTACTTATTGTATGTTAAGATACATTTATAATGACATTTAATTTTAGCTTATTAGATAAATGATAGGATAGACTTTTTTATAGAAGGGCAAATGAGAAGTCGGAGACATTTTTATGACTACTTACGCCCACTGACATTCTCATAGAGTTTATACAGATGCATTGTCCTCTTTACTCTTCCCGTAAGTGAGAGGTACCTTGTCGGTCATGCCGGCCCAAGTCGGCTATAATGCAGTATTACTTCACGCTATAATAGTAGTTTATGCAACTGTCGTATAATGAAGGGTATTAAAACTCGAGCGTGAGTTTTTGAAACGAGCGGAGCGAGTTTCAAAATAGTAACGAGTGTTTTAATACCCGTGTTATGTGCAGTTGCATACACTACTTTATCTTCACTAATGCAATTAATCAATTAATAAAATATTGCGAAACATTAAATTCACGCCTACGTGTATTGTCACAGCGAACTTGCCGCCATTAAAATCTAACCAATGAGAGCGCAGCTGCAGCGCGCGCAGGACCAATCACGAGCGAGCGCGTGCTGTTATGGATTTTGACATAAGGCTCTCTCACCACTGTCTCTCTCTCTCTTTCTCGCTCTCACACAGGGTTATAATGAGATTTTACGATATCGATTTGGATATTATAACATCATGTCAAATTGCTTAAATTGAGTTTTTAGTTGTCTGAGCTATAACAGTAGTTATTATAAGTCAAGTATTGAAAACATAAGTAGAATGTTACAACATTAGTGTAGATAAAACATATTAAGTAATCCAATGAATTCAATGAAATCCAACATAATATAATACGAAACATCAAATTCACAATTTAAAGTTCCTTTTATTTTTAAAATCTTATAAGATACTCTACTTTACGCTCTATACCTTATGAGCGTTTTCCTCAAAAACCTTCAACCTGTAAAACTATTAAAGAGCTAAATAATTTATTTTTAAATGACCTCGCTCGCTGTCTTGCCTTGATTTTGTCGACGCGGTAAAACCCTTATAACCTGTTACCGCCTTCCCGAGTCGGGTATTGCTAGATTGCTAGTGTGCTAAACTATATAAAGGTACATTTAGCTCACCCCACATGATGAGTAGGGCGGTGAATTAGTGATACCATTTATAGTTATAATGTTGGAATCTTCAAATCTCAAGTGAACAGTAGGCAAGCGTGATGATGAGATGAGATGGATAAACGCAAGTCTATAAATTTTGTAAAAAATATTTCGGACACAAAAAGTACTTGATACTTACGCAATTCTAGTAGGTAACTCGTATTGTACCTAGAGGTCCACAAATACTCGCAGCTAACTGTAACACGCCGGTATCAAAAACATCTAGAACACTCGATATTTGGCCCTCCGTCCCTGTGCCGTATTGTACTTTGTTCGAGGGTAATTAATGATTCACTAATAAATTAACAAATAATAGGTGCGTTACTAATACAAGTGAAGTCACCGCTTTAATGCCTTGGTGTGACTCCAAATTTATACAGGTTAATTAAAATCACATCACAAAAACATGCAATTAAGTTCCGAATTTTAAATAAAGCATTAAATGAAACTGTGGTATACCAGTTCCATATATTATATAAGATACTTAAATGATAATGTGTGGTAGGTATACAGTTCTTACATTGCAATGGATTCTTTGTAGATGTTTGATGTATATTTTTTTTTAATTTTGTTTTATCTTTGTCAGTCTTATTTCTGTGCCGTTCCTATTTGTATGCCCATAAAATAGGAAGAATATTGATGTGCATGTGACAATCCTTCTGCCGGAGGTCAAAATAAATTCGAGGAGGTTTAATTTTGATTTCCCGCTTACAACCTGACGAAACCACTTTTTAAAGGCTCTTAAGGTTTCGTGGACAAAATGTACTTTTATATACATGGGTGTATAAGTGTACTTTCTATTCCAGGTCAATTCCGATTCCGGATGGTCTGGTTATGGACCCGATGGCACCAACCACGCTAGCAGTCAACAACCAGTTCATGGAGCGAATTGGTTCTGGTCTGACCCTGCTGAGGGACCACGGGAAGAAAGTTCAAAAGGTAATATAATATTAGACAATACATTCGTTTTTAAAGCCTTATCTTAAATATAAAATTCTCGTGTCCCAATGTTAGTTACCGCAATCCTCCGATACGGCTTGACCGATTCTCATGAAATTTTGTGTGCTTATCGGGTAGGTCTGAGAATCGACCAACATCTATCGATATTTCCACGGGATCGAATCTTACGCGGGTGAAACCGCAGAGCACAGCTAGTTATCTTATATATTAATTAGCTGTGCCCCGCGGTTTCACCCGCGTAAATTTCGATCCCGTGGAAAATAGTATATCATCCCATGGCATGATGCCATGGAATGATATTCTATTTTGGCATCCCATAGGAACATTTTTTCAGTTTTTTCAGTTATGTGCCAAATTTCATGAAAATCGGTTTACTAATTTTTGCGTAAAGGAGTAACAAACAAACATACAAGCTTTCGCATTTATAATATTAGTAGGATTGCGTAAGCTGTGATGCTGTGCTTTTTGTCCTTGTGATTATCACGATGAGACGACAGATATGGTAATACAAGAGCTCTACATTAAAAATAATCTGTTGATGTCGTTTTGAACCGCTTCAGTTGTAGATATGAAGAATAATAATTCTTAATTTCAATTAATGTAAATTTATTATTATTGATAAACTCCAATTCTAACTGAACTAATTTAACATTTTAGACATACAAAACCTCTTTAATAAAAATTTAAGGTTTCCCAATAGTATTAAATTATATATTACATAAAACTTTTAGGCGCTGACGCCAATTCTGGATTCTTTTAATAATATAAGCGGGAAAACGAGCAGTCGGAGCCATCTTTATTACTACCTACGCCCATAGACATCCGCACAGAGGTTAGACAGATGCGTTGCCCTACTGCACGGGCCACCGGCTATTTACGCACCGCACAAAACGCGACAGCGCAGCTGTAACTTTACGCCGTAGAGGTACTTCCGTGGTTGTGCCGGCCCAATTCAGCTGCATGCATCCAGTGGCACTACCTCATACTATCCGGAATCAATATATTTTATTTATTAAAAGGACGTGTCCTTCGTAGTATCGATATTACCGTTGTTTTAACATTTACCCTCAATACCGCGAAGGGTTCGACCCATGCAGTGGTCCCAATTAACAAGGGGCTAGTTATTAACAAAATCATAATAACGCCCGTCCTGTACAAAGATATTTGGGGAAATATTGGTTAGAGGAGTAACTAAATTAATACGCAAGTATTAATTCAGTGTCTGCCATATTTAATAATTTTGTAAATTGTGTCTATAGGAATATTGGGACATACTAAAGTAAATTGGGAATCAAAAGGAGGAAAAAATAATTAGCGAGTTGAGGCAACCAGAAACTACTTTGTATAAGAAGCTTCTATAATAAAATTACTTGTAGAAATTCTTTAAATTTACTAGTCCCATAATATTTAAGCTGAATCTGAAATCTTAAAAACATTACTCTGTTCGACGCTGAGCAAATTTTAGAAAAATATATAATGGTGTACTACTTATGATTCAAATAATACAGGGTAAACAAAGCTATATGGTATATAAATTAATTATTAAATGTGGCACGACTGTAGATAGAACAATGGTGTGTAATGTATATTCGCTACGACCATTAGTTGATTGCTAGCACCATTAATATTATTATGGTATTGTGTGAATTATTTGTTAAGCTTTTGACACATTGTTGTTTTTTTTTGCTTCGTGGTACACCAAGAGTGAACTAATTACATTTCTATTGGAATTTCTGAAGAGAAATTTTCTTCGATTCTTACACAAGCATTTGTTATTACAATAGTATTCGTCTATTGCTTTTTCTTTATTTTTCCTCAGTATAGAATAGAACATCGTATACAACTAGTAATTATTGTATACATAAGTGTATTTTTATTTTATAAAACATTTATTATTATTATTAATTAATGATTACGATCGATGTTCATTTGATTGGTTACGGATGATAAAATATAATGCGCGTAACATTATATTTTATTATCCATAACCCAACAAAGCTGGCACAGTTGAGCGGTTTTAAATGTTAAAAGTCTTACTATAAATCTTTATTATGGAATGCGGATTTAAAACATGCTAGAAAAAATATATCTTTAAAATAACCAGCAACCTATAAGTACCGCTTACGACTCCCAACAATCAATACATAATCATGATTTAATAGATGATCAGATTTTTATGTTTGGAATATGTATGTAGGCTGTTACATTAGTTCCTTTAGTGAAGCACTAGAGTTCACCGAAATGCTGCCAGATCTGAGTATAAGGCCTTGATCTTCTGTGTATAAGGCCAATGGCACCTGGGGAGCTTTAATGGGTTTAATGGGACTACGCATTCACATCACATCTCATCCAGTAGCGGGTAGAACAAGTGAATTTCTCCGTGAAACAAGAGAAACATCTAACGTTTGCTCCAACGATCGACGATAACTTTTCTTCCACAGTATATAGACAAATCGCTTGTCCAATTAAATAACACTTAGCATTAATATGCAACACTCGTACGTTGTAAGACGAAACTTCAAGACCATAAACTTGATCCGATTAATCACGTGTGACCGTGAGATGGCGGACACGCTGTCCATCTTAATGGAAGTCCATTAACTTGACGAACATTGTCATGAGGAAATAAATAAGTTAATAGTTTCTACTAATTTCATTTGGAAGAGTAAGGGCAGTTGGAGAAACTAATAAAAGTTTATGTTTCACACATTCATTTGCATAAAATGCAGCTTCGAAAAGATATTCAGTCAAGACTACATACAGATGATTCAAGAGACTGTCTATTTTAATGTGTCTTGGATATCCATGCAAATATTTGGTAAAAGATATTTAGACACAAGAACTTAAGAAGTAGTGGAATAATTCCATTGCAATTTTGAGTAGGTGTAGTTTGTTGACTTCAAAAATTGTAACTATTGATATGCAAAATTTATCCCTACGTCGTCTCGACACAAATGGTAAAGATAACAAAATTAATTTATGCACAGTATGATTAGGTTCAATTAGATTCGTTTTTATTGTAATTATAGTAAGCTAACTAATAATTGTTTAAAATTGAGTTCGCAATAATATGATTACAGGTACATTTTTTATTGTATGATGAATTCTGAGAAATTGATTAGATGCGAGATTTTGCATGATTAAAGCTAATAAACTGTTTTACCTTTGAGACTAAACTATTTAGCTTTTAAATAAAGTTAGATGATAGTTGGATGTTACACTCGCCTAAAATCTACCCCAAGAAAGTAGGAACCACAGACTCCATTGATATAATATAAATAAAACAATTTTGGTATTGCAACAACCGAGTACTACAGTTTGTTGTCTAACTATAGACGTGTAAAATTTCTTCCAATACCATTCAGAAGTTTTCGCTAGCGCATTTATAATAATAGTAGGTACTGGGACTCAAATAAGATGTAGCTTCATATCATGTAGCTAGGGGTGTGCCAACAGCATCTGTACCGGAGGAAAATTTAAATAAAAAAGACAGGAGATCCAGAATTTCAAAGATTTTAGACAAACTTAAGGACATAGTGTCATCGGAAAGCTCGTTAGAGGAGAAGATCTGTTTTACCTTACAATTTATAGTGAAAGAACTTATTGCGTTACTTTGTGGGGCCGTTATGGATGGTAAAGTGATAAATCAATTATTTAAATTAATTAATAATGGATAGATCCCACATTTTCAACTTAAATGTATTACAGTGGAATGCGCAAAGTTTGAAACCAAAATTGGCTAGCTTTGAAACTTTACTCAATAGAGAAAAAATCCACATTGCTTTAGTTAGCGAGACGTGGTTGGAACCAGATTCAGCACTGAACATTTCGGGATATAATATATACCGACAAGATAGACAAGATAGTTATGGTGGTGTTGCTATCATCTGCCACAAATCTGTTAAAACTTTAAGATTACATTTAACTAGTAATAATTGTGGAATTCAAATAGTTGCAGTCAAAATTTTAAATTGTAAGTTGTTACAGAATATAATTTCTATATATTGTCCGTCAAATATTCGTACAATACAATCTGATTGGGATAGGTTGTTTTCCTTGTTCAATGCAAAAACTTTAGTAGCTGGGGACTTTAATGGCCACCATAGTAATTGGTCAAATAGAATTGATACGCGAGGCCACCAGTTGTTAGATAGCTCTTTGGATAATGGGTTCATTTCACTGAATAATGGCAGTTTTACTAGAGTTAAACTTGTCAATGGCGTTCTGCAAGAATCCTCTCCTGATATTTCTTTTTGTTCTACAGACATTGCTATTAACGCTGAGTGGAATCTTTGTAAT
>LUGF01002707.1:53761-81612 GCA_001625245.1 Calycopis cecrops
ACACAGGCGTCCCCCAGAGAGCGCCACAAGACACGATCATAAGCTGCAAGTAAGAAGCAACTTCCCCGGACCTTTATCAAATTCATTAGTCATATTATATAAAAACACTACAATAACACTGTGAATAATTTTAAAGAGGATCTATAGCTTAGCAATAAAAATTATTACATAATTGCACGCGATGTTAAAACAGACAGGTATATTTAACGCCTTTTAGATTATTTTGTTTTTTCCTTAAACTCTAAATTTAGACGACCGCAATAGATTTCATATAGATTTTGGGTCAAAATAATTTTGCCGAAAAAATATAAAACATAAACTAGAACAAGATCTTGAGAAGGAATTTTGAGTCAATTACCAAGGTCTTCGGTACCTATTTAAATTGACTTAGCAATAATTTAATTATTTAATTTGTGATAAAAATAATGTTCGTTATCTAAAAGAAAATATTCTGGTAAATGTTCAAATGGGAACTAAGGATAGGTGCATTGTATCCTTAGTTCCTTTCCTATTTAAGCATTTATCAAAATATTTACATTTGAAAGCTAACACTGCAAGTGAATCAAAATTGAAGATTTTTTAATGTTTCGCGTCCACGCCACACTTTATAAGATTTATTTTTCTACTAAGGATCTATTTAAAATTACCATAACCGATTTCTATATCTAACTTTTTAAAATAAAAGTGAAGGCGTTAAAATATAGTGCAGTTGATTCTTGGCTGCCGATAATTTATCTCAATAATTATAATATTTTTTATTTTCTACTATTTATTTTTCTGTACGGCTAGAGCTCTTCAAAATGAAACCATGCCTGATTGTATGTGTATCTATAATTCTGTAATCACTAAGTCAAAAAACAGCATACACTGTTGATCCCTACTAATATTATAAATATGAATGAATATTACACTTCCATACTAAAACTACTCAATTAGTGTATCATTTCCAAGGTACACAACAAAAATCAGATCAATCGGAGCAATAGTTTAGCCACAGGAGTTTTTTAAAGTTTTTCTCACGTCCTACACGCTGTATCATCAGCTGATCGAGCACCCGAACGTCTTTAGTCCACCGGAGTCATTCACCCCGTGCGAGGTGTAGCCGCCCGGTACAAAGCATGATTACAGTTTTTCGCTATTTAACTTGTTTGAAAATAGAAAAATAGAATTTGTCATAAGCTTTTTTTAATAGTTTCGGATTAACTGTAGGCACTTATAGTATATGTGGTTTAATTAATGCCTCTCGCTTTCATCATCAACCTTGTATAAAAAAAAATACAGACGCGAGCGAGTTAAAGCTACCTAATATAAGAACAGGTATGTTCATGCCTTATAAGCGATAAGCATTATACTGTTTGTATACTGACAAAAGCTAGATTTGACAATCATCCAAAATGGCTGCCTGAAATTTACTCTGATGTGCCATGCTCCAAATTGACTAAGAATACTGTTGACTAATAAGAGGATAATAGGAAATAACCAATCAGTAACATCTCTATCGACTCGAGTCACCCAGCACCAGTGACGCGCGGCGAACATGTCACGTTATATTTTATTACCATTTGTTTTGTATAAACAGTTATAACTTATAAGTTTTAATAGGTAATGGATTTATGCCCGAAGGTAAAGAAATATTGTTAATCATTACCTGTTCTATCTTTTCATCTTATCTTGTATTTACAAGACATATTTCACATTATGTAAGTAGTTTTTATCATAAGAAGAAAATATAAGTCTGTATAAATCAAAATAAAGGAAGGGATTGCTAATAAAATCATGTTAACAATCTCTTATAATCTCCATTATATGGAAAAACATTTTTTCTAAAGTACTATAGCCAAGTAAACAAACATTTCATCACTTTATGTACTCTTTATATACATATATGTTCATATAGGTTGTATTTAAGCACATTGGGAATTGGCCCAAATATTTATATTTCTTTATTTCAATTCAAATACTTATGTACATTAGTCCTTATCCAACGCCGCTGAGCCAAGGAGGCCTAAATGTAAGGAGGACAGCCAAATCTAATAGCTAACCTTCAGCAATTTGAGAAGAAGAAGATTAGTCCATAATTTACCCTCTATTTGTTTAGCGGAAACCCGATAATAAAATACAAGTGAAAAAAGTGCCAAGTTATATTCTTGTCTTTGTCGACCTCACACATTTGGTTGGACATAGTCTTGGTCTTGGTCACAACTATATCAAGAATTAAGAAAACATAAAACTAATAAATCCTTATAACGATAGTTTATTTTATATTACGCTTTCCATTGTTTCAGTATTTGTTAAAAAATGCCAAATTTGAAGTTTTAAAGAAGCCATGGAACTCCGTGGTGAACATTGTCCTCATAGAAGCGAAGGACCTGCCCGACGGTCCGGCAAACGGCAGCGGACTGTACTGCAAGTTCAAGTAAGATTTACTTATAATTGTTTTTTAGCAGTGGGACAAACTAGCTATTGGGTGACTACTAACGTGACGCCTTTGCCGCACCATTGAATTAGACAGGCACAATCAGCCGCCCCAGTACGGTAGCTACGCATCACGCATCACGCATACGCATTGTGCGTAGTGCGTACGCATACGGGTAGTCTCTCTAAAACCAAGATTAAGGTATATATAGGATTTTTATAACGTTCTTTGTAATAAAATCCGTATGATAAGTCGTCTGACATTTGTTTAGAGGATTTCGAAGTCTTTTCGTTGAAACTATGTAGCTACCATTTGAAAATATTAGCAAAGAAGAATACTAGAAACTAGTTTCTCAGGTAGCCAAACAATTACAGTATAGCTATATAATATTGATTAAATAATCATCATCAAATCAGCGCTATTACGCTATTAGACTATTGGCTATTTGACAATAATAAAAGCTTCTTGAATTTAATATTTAATTAATATGATTTTTAAGTAATTATGCAGGGAAATAATTTATAAATAATCAATACTTTTTTTTTAATTTTTTTTAAATACGTATGTTTATTCACAAGTAACTCGAAACGACGTGAAATTGATTATGACGTATCACGTGCATGAGCCAATAAATCATAGAGGCTGCATTCCAAAATCTACTGATAGTACTAGTTAATTACTTAAAAATGTATCTTTTTCTGTATTCTTTAATATGCACAATAAAGTATATTTCATTCATTCATTCATTTATAGTACTAGTCACTTGTCAAATGTCTAGCTCATCTTATGGATTTCCCAACTGAAAACAACAACAAAAAAATTTTCGGAACGCTACAAAGCTTGTCACAAAACGCCGTTTTGTTTAAGAAGCGCTTTCGCGGGTTTTATAAATAATGAATCTTTAATTTGAGATAAATACTTATCGAAATTAAAAACAAAAATTGTATAAGTTCCTTGATCCTGATAAACATTCTAGGGTGGTTTTTGAAAACTTGTCAAACAGCCCATTATAGCTGCATACTCAAACTACGACTCATATTTGTATAATTTTAAATTATTTAAAAATAAACGCTAAACTTTTGAAAGTCATTAATATCTCTAGCAGATGCAGAAATTAAAACCAATCAAAAATCAACAAAAGAAATCATCGCCAGTCACTTTGTCGTTTAATTAGCTAACTAATAATACAATGAAATAATAAGTAAATAAAAAAATAAACGTAAAACAAATATAAATAACGTTTTCCGTCTAGAAGTTGACCTTTGTTTTGTTTTTAATGTAACTTTAATAACATAAATAGGAAACGTGATGTGCCTAAAACACGTAGCGAGGTAAATAACACAGATACAGGGCTTTTTTACGTTCGCAAAACTAGTTTGCAAACAAATACCATAAGGTCGCTATGACTATAGAACTGTGACGAACATGAAACCAAATATTGTAAGGCATGGTAAATCATATATTGAATTTTGCAAATATAATGACATCGAAACTAATCAAGAATTGGGGAAAAATGAGAATTCTTTTATACACAAATAATTATTATTTTTGAGAAATACTGTAATTCTATTTGTTAAACTCTCTTTACTGGCTTATCTGCTATCTGGATTATTCTTCTGAGGGAGACCAGCCCATTGTCACTTCAGCGAGCGTACTCTACGCGTGATATCATATACGTGGAAAGGCATAGTAATCAGTACATCACTAGTTTAAGTTTATGAAGTCAACAGCAAGTAATTTCACTGTATGACGTCGTTCCTTTACAAACTAAGGTTTGTTTCTCAAACAACCGACCGTGAAATTGCCTAAAGCAAAAAATCTAGAGAAACTTTGATGATTACTGAGATATGTATTTTTTGTCTTCACATTAACTTCGTCAAGTAGTGTAAACCACGGAAGTGACACGATAAATATAGCAGTATAAAACTGACTTGTGTGGTATCTACTCGGTACGTAAGTTACCTACTGCATAAATTAAATAATCATTTGAAAATTGAAGCTCAGCCAAACCACAAAAAAGTTAGATTTTCAGGTAAAGCAGATTTTTTCATATCTATCGATAATCTGACTTTTATAATAAATATAGGTAGGTATATACAAAATTCTGTTCATATTGTACTCAAACTCATAAAAGAAAAGGTTTTGTAGGCCGTGCCTTACAATACACTTTGGGAGAAGAGGTTCCGTAGGTCTTGTCACAAAGTAGTGCAGGAAAGCTAGTGTATCCAACACAAAGCTTAAAGGCTCCAACTAGCAATAGATATTACTCTAGCGATAATGCGCCCGAGGAACAGTTGTGTCTCAAGAGCGGTACACATTTTCAGGTGTCACGAATGTCGTCAAAATCGAGTGCTTCCATTTCTCCCTGGTGCCTATGCAGGGCCTTACAGGAGTAAACACCAGTGACGATGTTAATATGAATCTTTTACCAACTAAAGTGGGTAAAAGATTACCCAACTGATCGACCAACGTCAATCGTGACCAGCACATAAGATCTTATTATAAATGCCAGCTGTGTCTAAACGCTAATGCGTCTGTGATCTGTGTTTATATCTTAAGGAAACCTATAAATAATTAAATAGCCTTTATAATTTCCTCTTATGATTCTTATTGTTCTATCAAATAAAAAACACTTCTACGTCTCGATGTAACAAAAATTTGCTATGCTTAAAACAAAGCAAACTCGTCACTGATAATTTTATATTGGGTAAAGCAAATCTATTTTACCAAGACTATGAATAACATAGTAAGAAAATAAGGAGGCTGCTTTCATCACCGCTCTGATCTGGAGAGGGATATACTTTTGTGCATAGAAATATAAATTTCATAAATCGTGGAACCTGAGATGGAATTGTACGGACCGATACTAGCGAGGTTTTATAGGATACTCTGCTCTTTTCTGTTTTACTTGTTCCACACAACATAGAACCCAGCGTAGAAAAGTATGACGCTTTGTCTACTCCTATCTGGCGTGAAGATTTTGTTTGTGTGCAAGGTATGGTATAGATTACCTATAGCAAAACATGGCGCAATAAGTGTCTTATTGAAACAGTTCTGTCAACAGATCTGAAGTTATATGCTATAAGTGTTATTTACCTATTTGGTAAATAACACTTATAGGATATTTTAATTCAATAAGCAAACACTTGTTGCGAAATCGCATAAGTAAGCTGAAGCAGTTCTAAGTTACAACCTAGCAGTTTCTAGTCTACTACACCATCCACGACCGACGCGACGGCATTGATAACCGATTTTGTCTTCGACTAATTCCAGACTATTGACAAATTCAAAACAGATTAATAATAATAGTTTCTGACAAAGAGGCCGTTTTTCAATAGGCGTCTTGGTGCACTATTCATCTACAGCTAGAAGTCAACTTATCAGTGATCACGAAGAAGAATATTGAATTATAATAACACGTTTACACTTAGAGTTTGATTAGATTGAAGGGCAATTTGAATAGTAAAAACACAAAACAAGTCTGAACAGTGAACAGCCTTGGTATTTTTTGTCGTCCACGTACGACCATACTTGTAACTCACCAACGTAATGTTGCCAAAAACTTCTTTGACGACCAATTGGTAATCTAACATGTATTTAAAGTGCATAGGTACGCCAGTAGTAAACGGATTCGGATGCGGCCCAGACGTGCACCCCCAATTAATATCCGGTTGGGCCCGGGGCCCGGAATTAATGCCCTTTTATGGATATAAAAAAGCATTTGATGTTTATTTGGACAATTATCATAGCAAAATATAAGGTTAATAAAACCGAGAGGCGGTAAATGAAACCACACATTTATTGTACCATTTTCAGGTTAGACATTACCTACAGAACAAAAATCAGTCCAATCGAAGCAATAGTTTAAGCACAGATTTTTTTTTAAGTTTTATCTCACTTACACGTACACGCTGTATCGTCAGCTGTTGCGGGACCGGGGTCATACATCCCGTGCGAGGATGATGCTCTCTGTCGCACTCAGTCCAAAGGATGTTTACATTTTTTCTTAGTTATTATTATTATACAGCTATTTGACTTGTTTGAAAAAAGTATTTTCGTATACTTCTGGTAAATTTGTTTTTAATAGTTTCAGATTAATTGAAGGCATTTATAGTATACGTAGTTTAATTTAGTGCGTCTCGATTTTATTAACGTTGTTTATTCATGAGGAATGATTTATTACCCATGTGATTAAAATCAAGTGGTCTGCACAGGTCGTTTTTTATAGATACTTAATAGATAATATTTATGTATATATTAAAATAATGTAGGCTCTTTACAGGGAGTTGAGTGTGCAAAATATGAGGACCGCATTATCTAGATGGTTTTGAACTCGGAAAAGGCTATAGCGCCTCTCCTATTATTATGGTAAATTGACATTTTGTAACCACCTGCATGTTAAATTTAAAGTTATTTTTAGTTATTCAAAGTATATTGTTTTAATAAAAGTGGTAATTTTTTGTGTCCGTCTTGATGAAGTCGGGAGTACGGAAGGCTACATGGTTTTTTCTTGTTGTCGATACTTTGGTAAAAACAGAAGTTGGCCGGCGCAAAGTCTGATGTATACAGCGGTGGCGTTTTTCCATTAGCCGGCAACGGCACGGCACCGGCAACGGCACGGCGACGGTGACGGCGCCGTGGAAGCAAAAATGTATGAACATGTATGGCACGCTTTTCCACTTACCGGCACCGGCGCCGGCACGGCATTGAGTCCTGCCGGCGCCGTCGCCGTCGCCGTGGAACCAAGCTTCCCACCCGGTGCCGGCCCGGCAAAACTGCATGTGTATTGTATATGTATTGCACTGTGTGCGTGTGTGAGTGCGCGGGCCGGGCAGAACGACGCGGGGCGGGGGAGAGTCGTGAGTCGAGACTCGAGACTCGTATTTAGAGATGGGTTAATGACAATAAATTTTGGATTAGGTAATATCAATATATTAGTTACAATATCATTTGACTATGATATTTTTCTGATTTGATAAATAGATTTATACTAATATTTTGAGTTTAGGTATTTGACTGATACTGACCATTTTCATACTTTATTTCATATCATAATATTTTAGAAACATTACAATACTCCAATACTCGCCGGGCGTAAACCGTCACCGGCAACGGCGTAGTGGAAAAACGAAACCACGGTGCCGTCGCCGTGCCGTCGCCGGGCCGGTGCCGGGCCGGCTAATGGAAAAACGCACGATGACGCAGAATCTTTTCTGTAGCTGAGATAGAGAATAAAAAATATATGAGATAGAGAGAAAGATATAGAGAATAGATGAGACTGAGCATTGTCGTAGAGAGGGAAGTTTTTAGTAAGAGGTAGTGCCATACTGCAAGCATGCATGTAGCCGAATTGGGCTGGCACGATGAGTGAGGTGTGAGGTGAGGTGCCTCTCGTTTACACGGGACTGGCGTCAAGATTTACTAGTGTCTGCATAATTACTTCCAGTTTTCGCAGCACTCATTTATATAGAAATACTCTTCTCGTTTGACAAAAACGTTCAATAAATAATATCAACATTAACACTATATAATGAAATAAGGGACATCAGTTTCGGAAACTGTCACGGTTCAACATATGGGTCTAGCCAAAACGATGATTGCGTACGATCGTCAGAATTCAGAAAGACACCATTGTTTATCACAAGTAACGGTATAAATTCTTGCACTTCTTTGTATCCGTCAGATTTTTCAGTTTATGCAGCACTAACTGAAAGCAACGTCTAAATTTATTTTGCAGATCAAAAGTTTCATGTCAGAAATTTTCTAATCAAAACAAGTTATGGTGTCTATCTCTCTGATACCAAAGATATGTCTATGCTGGGAGTATTGTCAATAATCAGGAAATTGTCAATGCTACAGACCCTTAATCCAAATAAACTGGATGTTGACAATAAAATAATATTTGATTTCTAGTTGACGTGATATCACGTGAAGTAATTAGGTTGAAACATGTGGCGGGTCGGACCGATAACGTACCCGGTCAAGGTCCTCTGCATCCTAATACACTGCGGTTAGGAACAGAACAGCTGGAACAATGGAAATAATTTTATATGTTTATAGCTAACAAACATTCTACCTATTTTTATTGCCCAGAAATATACTATCTATCTTTATTGCTAAGAAACAAACTATCTATTTTATTGCAAAGAATAAAATATCTATCTTTATTGCAATGAAATATACAAATCATTCCACAGTTAGTGATCACATATATACAAGTTTATCTACAGTTTACAACCATAGATTTTGTAAATTTGGCTTTGAGTTTGGATTTTTTTATATTGGCTTTTCCCTTCTTCAGCCAATGCCTATTGCATTATCAGGATACTTATAAGCCGTTTAAAAGGCAGTAAGTGAGTGTACATGGCGTGCGGGCAGCACAATCCAGCAGTAGCCTCCTAACATATAATGTTAATTAATTAATAATTACTAACTAAAATCAGCTATAGCTCCAACATTGCAGCAAAAGCATTATTTATTCATATGAGTATTTTCTACTCTTTCTTAATCTTTAGAACTAAAGCTTTGTACACAGTATAGGTTCGTGCCAGCCTAATTCAAATGTAATGAAGCAAAAGCCTTGTATCACATTATAATGTAAAATTACCACCATTAGTATTAAGTCACTAATTTAATCAATTATAGCTCCAATATTGTAGAACTCGCTTAGTCTTTCTTATCTATATTTGTGTATTACCTTAAACTTTGGAACTAAAAGTGTATCGACCTATATTTGATGTAAGTCCGTCCAATAAGTCCTTGGTTGGCTAATTTAATTTTAATTGTAGTTTAAATATTAATGATCGGTTTTATCGAAGTGTGTCAAGAATTTTCGATAAACTAAATAATTACTAAATTTTAGTGGTATTTTCCCTCGTGGAAATATAATTAAAAAATCATCTAAGGTTTTTCCGATGGACATTGGACAGTTTGTTCATTTTTTGTTTAATGATACATGTCTGTAGTTGATGGAGTGATCAGGGAGCTACCTTTCTTTCACTCGATAATACTGTAAAGTCTCAGTTCTAGTGATGCAGTAAAATTTGCCTTATTGCAGCCGAACTAGGCCGGCACGATCGGGGAGGTCTCGCTTACACGAGACCGGCGCGGCGTGAAGAGACAGCTGTTCATGTTTGTATTGTTTGTTTCTTAAAGTTTGCTACGTTCGATTAATTGGACGGGAGCAGGAAAAGTGGGCAACATTTCTGCATAACAATTATCTGGATGTCAATGAGCGTTCGCGATCATTAAAAGGCTCCAATTATTAGTTTGCTCCCTTATGCTATACTCTAAATATATATTTTTTGTTTCTCACAGATTGGGAAGCGACTCTCACAAATCTAAACAAGTACACAAAGGGCGACCCGTGTGGCGCGAGAGGTTCAATCTGTACCTCTACGAGGAGAACACTCTAGAAGTCAAAGTGTGGCACAAGGCGAAACAGAAAAATTTCATGGGAAAGTAAGTTGACTTAATATTTTATTTACTGACCCGACAAACTTTGAATATATTTCTTTAGCGTCACTCACAGTCACACACTTTACCCAGTCCAACTCCAAATCTTCTATATTCTATATAAAGCAGTGTTTGTTACACCATTTGTAACTCAAAAACGGCTAGACCATTTTTTATATTTTTCCGGTAGTGAGTCTGCCGTTTTATCAGCATACATGATTAAGACAAAGTCTACACACTTGTGTGTACTATAATATGTCAATGCTACATAAAAGGTTGATAAAAGCTAGAGGCATTAAATTAAACCACATATACTATAAGTGCCTACAGTTAATGCGAAATTATTAAAAAAAGTTTACGACAAGTATACGAAAATACTTTTTTTAAACAAGTTAAATAGCGAAAAAATTTAATCATGCTTTGTACCAGGCGGCTACAGCGAGCATGGGGTGAATGAATCCGGCCGGCCATAGTCGACGATCATCTGCGGTACAGCGTGTACGAAGTGAGAAAAATATTTAAAAAATTCCTGTGGCTAAACTATTGCCCCGATTGATCTGATATTTGTTGTGTAGCCTGGAAATGATACACTTATTATGTGGTTTCATTTAATGCCTCTCGCTTTTATCAACCTTGTATAATACTGTTGGTACGCAGTTGACTAGTCTATAGAGATCGCTGCTATCTATAAAATCGGCTAAGACAATAAATTAAGCTGTGATGTATTGTCTCTTATAAAATTTCTTGTTTTATCTTTAGATGCGTTATCGACCTATCGGAGCTCGAAAAGGAAAAAACCCATGATCTATGGCAGGACTTGGAGTGTGGGTTTGGGCAGATACACCTGCTGATTACCATGAGCGGCACCCACTGGCGCGCGCCCATCGACAACATCCCCACCACCAACGGAATACACCATGATCACACTATCGATGACAAATTTGTAAGTTAGAACGCTACAGTGATTTAGTGAAATTTTAAATCCTATTTTTAAAATATCGCATGGGTGGTGTTTGCGGATGAACTTTTCCACAATTGCTTGTCCAACTTTTGTGAAATTTAATCTGTATTTCGTATATAATCGGGTTTTTCTCTCGATATTTCTGGGATAAAGTTACGCTGGTGAGACGGCGGTGCTCTAGTTTAGTGAAATAGTTAAAATCAGTTTTAATAAGTAACAAAATATGTAACATTTATAAATATTGCGATGTTATCTTAGGAAATATACTTAATATAAAATCACCAACACCTCATTTTAATGTGTATGGTTAGACATTTAACCAAGCTTTTAAAAACAACAACAATAACACATCTTAACGTCAGATCCCCAAAAGGGAGGCACGAGTACCAAGTGTATCATGATTCTTACACACTCATCTTGTGTCCTACTCATCTCTTCATACTATCATGCCGGTTGCGAAGAATCCTAACGCCACCGGGCAGTGCCTTATTTATTTGACAATAAGCGCATTTAATAAAAAATGGGTTTAAGTATTTTTATGGATGATTTTCTTAAATGTCGAAATAATAAAATACTTATTAATTTTTTTCAAAAAATAATTAACTAATTGACAATAATATTATTGTTGTCGAAATAATAAAATACCTATATTTTTTTTCAAATAATAATTAACTAATAATATTATTGTTGTTACGGTTCGAAATGTCTGGCTGAACGGAGCTATTTTCCTCGTCAAATTAAATTTACAAATGACGGAGATACACTTTTGGGCATTAGGATTTTTTATCGGATTTTGTTCTTATTTCCTTATACGTTTAGAGCAATTAGAGAAAAACTAACTGCTTTCCCATATCTATCTTAATTTGTTTACAAGTATTGTAATATAATATTTAGGTACGGCAAAAATATTAAACATTTTTGGAGACGTCAAACTGAATCGGTATGAACGCATATTTTTAAGAGCGGAAACAATAATAAGTACCTACTTAATACTACTTTTTTTGACGACCAGGCTGACGCAGTGATACAGGGCTCAGGTAAGTGGAGCAGGTGAGAGGTCGCGGGTTCGAATCCCGCCTTGGTCATGGATGTTTATCTATGTATTATATGTATTTCTATAATAAAAATCTAAAATATATAAAATTTCTTTTAAATATAATATTTCCGTTGTCTCCATGGACTTGTGTTATGAGACACGACTACTAAACTCGTTACACAAGTCCTTACGGTACTTAGTATGGGGGCTAGAAAACGTGGTATGTAAAGTCCACAGATATTTATTAATTTATTTACGAGTATTTAATACTGATTTTATCTATTTCCATAGACTATGCAGCTTGCTTTTTTTATGGTAGCTATAGGGTGCAAACTCGCAGTCGGATCCACTTTACACGAGTATAGACGCGCATAGACATCCACACAGAGATAAGCAGACGCTCCTTTCTCCTCCCACCTCCATGGGCCACGGACTACTTATACAATGCAAGAAACGCGATAGCACAGCTGTCACTATAGGCCGATCTCGTGTAAGCGAGAGGTACCTTCCCGGTCGTGCTGACCCACTTAGGGTACACGCAAGCATGCAGCGAGGCACTACCACTTCCTTTTTTTGGTAACGCAGGGGAATACATTAACATATGCTACCCAGGAGCCCGAGTGGCTCACCCGGGTGCAGTGTAGGGCTCGGTAACTGGTTTGCCCCTACCAACTAAACCCCTGCCTTCAGCCGCTATATTTGGAGGGCCCCGGATCTACAAGCAACAGGGCCCATCCAGCAACAGGCTGTACTCGTCGAAAAGACGAGACTTCTCCTCCTTGGGGACTATTCGGCTTCTTTTGAATAGTCCCTACTCCAACATTGGAACCGTGCCATGGGATTAGGTTGCCATCCTGATCTCAATGCTCCAACGGAGCACGCCACGCCGGTGGTCCCAATCCACGCCATCTACTAATTCATAAGGACGAGTTGGCGGACCCCGACCGCCACCCAGGGGCCAACCATCAAACGGCCGCAGAAGACAGGGAGCTCGGCAACGACACACCGCATCACCTCTTCCTCTGCGGCCACCGCCAACGCATCTAACGGTGCGCCCCCGTTCGGTCACGGGAGACAGGGTGCACGGCAACACCTCTCCATCCGCGACTCCTCCTCCATGGACGCATCCAGAGTGGGCTCTGGAAAAGTTCACTCGGAGCGTCTCCTCCTGGGATCCTTCTTGACTTCGCCGTGGTGGCTCAAGCCACGGTTACTAAGCACCCTCACCACGACAAGGTGGAGATCCGTCGAGGGGGTGGCTCTACCTCTTCCTAGGATACTCATACATAATCTCCCTTTTTCCAGTCCTGGTACAGGATCGACAAGAACTGGAGCGAGGTAGGTGAGCTAAGCGTGACGGTGCACGGCGCGCGGGGGCTGACCGCGCTCAACATCAGCGGTGTCAACTCGTACTGCGTGCTGGAGCTAGACAACTCTCGAGTGCAGACGCACGCCGCGCGCGGGGCGGACCCCAGCTGGAACAAGACCTTCACCTTGTGAGTAGAGTCTTGTCTGCTTGGTAGCTAGTGGTATGATCAACGTAGGAAAGTGCCGAGGTCGAACCTCAGGTCTGACCAAAAAGTGTTTAGACTCCAGGTGGTAAAACCTTCACCTTGTGAGTTTAGTCATAGGTTAGATCTACCTAGTCTAATAAGCATGTTCGAAGTATGGAAGCCCTGCGTACGAATCCCGGGACCAAAAGGTGTTATTGGGATTTTTCAATTTGCACGCACGAACACACACACGCTGCTCGCGGAGCGGACCCCAGTTAGAGCAAGACCTTCACTCTGTTAGTATAATATGCTTGTCTGCTTGGTCTGGTTCAGAACATATTCAGTATGAATCCCGGTTTGGACCAAAAATTTCTAATAAGAGTCCGGAGTCAGGAAGTGAGCGGTGTTACACCCCGGTGTCTCGGAGAGCGCAGTATGGCGTCGGTTCTGCGCCTGACTTCTCTCCAGTCGTGTCAGACTGCCGTCACATCGGTATATGAGAATAAGGGAATAGGGAGTGCACTTGTGTCTACGCAAACACTTGTACACTTTAATATGTCCTGCGCAGATGGCTCGTCACTAAAGAGATGGGCCACCGTAGCCGAAATTCGACTACGACGACATTATTATAAAATGCTTTTCATAATTTCTTAACACGAGTTAATTTCGTAGGCAGAGGGCAAAAGGCACACAAACACATACAAATTGTAACAATTAACAGCAATCAAATTGCAAATATTAGACAAATGACAAAGAAATTGATAAGTGAACTAAATTGAACGGTACTCTTGCTGCTCTACTTCTACTTATTGTGTGCTAAACTTCATGAAAATCGCTTCAGCAGTTTTTGCGTGAAGGAGTAACTAACAAACATACAAACTTTCGCATTTCGAATATTAGTAAGATTAGTAGGATAATGACCTCAACTCCTATACGTTCTAATTGTGGGCATAAGTTTCATCCTCGATATCAGATAGGTACCAACCCAATGAACGATAAAATTAGTTTTTTCAGTCAGTCACATTTATAATATTATTACTAGGATGGACTATACAGGTTTCCTCCCAGTGTTTTCCCGAACAATTTACATTTTACACCAATTCGCATTTTATTTACACAACTCGTATATCAACTAAACAAACAGTAGTGATTTATAAGTAGATACGTATCAACCTTGGTTATTGGTCACGTACACCTTTGTTCTTCTGTTCTTCCGTAAACATGGCTGCCGTAATTTGTAGTTACCCAAACGGAGCAAAAGAAAATATGACGTGCTGAATAAAATGTTTTATTAGTTATTAACTTTAGCATTTATAACAATAAAGTTAATTAGTTATAACTTATAACTACAAAGATTACTTTAAATAATAACAATCGGTTAATTATAAATGTTCCAGATAGTCTAATGATTTAGATTTCCAACTATATTTCCAACTATAAAATCAACCATCAATGTCAGCTTGTGATTTGCAAACAAAGTCATCGCCCTATTACTTCAATCCATAATCTAGAAAAAAAAATACAAAATTAGGCAGAATATGTCCTGCCTATTTTTGTGTAATATTTTAACTTTGTTACGACTACCAAAATGTTCAACGGGTACATTTTATTGAAGCGAAGACTTCTTCAGCAACGACAGGGAAAAATATTAAGAGTTCACGTCAGCAAATATGCTCACCACAGGAAAGTGAAGCTGCGCTAAGGGTCAATTCACACCAAAAGTGCGGCGAAGGGCAGCAAAGCGGAGCGCATTTCATCATATGAATTTAAACTTTATTTTCATTACTATAGTACTTATTATCGAATTCTCGTAACTTCTGGAGCATACCAGCGACTTCTCGCGCATTCCAGCGACTTCGCGGGAATCCGCGCGTCTCGTTCGAGTTTCTCATGCGATAATAAGTATTATAGCAATTATTATAAAGTTGAAATTCATATGACACTGAAAGTGCGCTCCGCTTCGCTGCCCTTCGCCGCGCTTCTGGTATGATTTGACCCTAACTCCAGCACCACGAGTTAACGTAGCTCCACTTTCTTGTGCTACGTATAGCATTTTTAAGATAGTTTTGTTATGTTTTCATTTATATAGGTTGTCCCCATGACATGCTTGTCCTTGATTCTAATATATATTTTTTATTTCAGTTCAGTAAATGACGTGACATCCGCAATAGAAATCAGAGTGTACGACGAATCCATAATACAGTCTATGAAGGGCGAGAGCATAGGACGTGTGTCGATCCCTCTGCTACGGATAAACAACTTCGAGAAGAAATGGTACGCGCTCAAGGACCGGGCGAAGAGGAACAGCGCCAGGGGGCACTGTCCGAGGATCCTTCTGGAAATGTCCTTGACTTGGAACCCGGTAATTCTACTTTTATATTCAAGTAAACATGTGGTATTACAGAACTGTTATGTTAAAACTGAAACGATGAAATACAATATACATATCTAAATTAAAAGTACGAGTTAGTCTATAACGCTATATTGCTTCTATGATCCGATATACGATTTGCATTGATATAGTCGATTTATGCGAGTACACTCGCATAAATCGAGATCTAGTGTATATTGTAACAATACTAGTTGCGTCCCACAGTTTCATCATGAGCCCCGTGCAAATATAGATATGAATTAAACTTTACCACCTATTCTCATACATATAAAATTAATAAAAATAGGTCGAGACCTTTAGGAGGGTTTAACGACAAACATCGTGACACGAGATTTTTAGATTGTCGTGTGTTATATATAGTATCCTGTTCTGTGGTTAAAACAAAAATGTACCTAATTTACAAACTTTAACTAAGAAATATGTAAACTTAATGAACTTTTATATCCTCCGCTCCAAAGCTTTGAGCTTTTTAATCACTAATAAACTCTGCGACCTGGAACAAGTTTTAAATTATACGTTTAATAAAAATAAGTGTCTTATTTTTTTAATCTGGTTTCCTTTAAACACGTGGACTTGTTTATATTGTGATGAGACTTGTATTTTTAATGAATAAATTTACAAGAAGGAATACAACTTAAAGAACTTGTTTTGCAGGTACACCCACGGCTCAGATTTTTCAAATATTTTATGTATTTTGTAATCTCTCGAAGTGTTAATAACAATAAACCCCCATGTTTGATTCAGAAATCTAAGCATTGATATTAAAATCATGGAAGCAGTATCGTTGTGACGGCCGTGTAGTCGCGTTTCGTGTGATTTCTTTTTTTTATAGTATAGGTGGGCTAACGAGGAGTTGGAGCCATTTTCACGGCTACCGACGCCTATAGACATCCGTATAGAGGCTATACAGATGCGCTGCCCTCCTTTCGCCTCCTACCTCCATGGGCTATTTGTGTCTATGGTATTGTATGGTATTGTAATATATTCAGGAGGAGAGAAGGAGCATCGCATTTGTGTAACCTCTATGTGGACTTTTTGCCTACTTATATACTAAAAATAAGAAAAATAAAAATAGGAGTATTAAAAGGATTCTTAACTTACATAATACCAACCGATCTTTTCTCTGTGTCTCTCTGTCTGTTCAATAAGCAGTATTACAATTTCGATCAATTGAAAATTTTTGCAGTGGCATTTCTGTAGATTTTTTTCTAGAATAAAAGCGCAAACGAGCAGTCACTACTTTCAATGGCTAGCGATGCCCGTGGACATCCAAATAATTATTGTCGACGTGCGTTACTCTTCCCTCTTCGCCTCCACGAAACAGAAGAAGGAAAGAAAACCGGTAGCATACCTGTCACTTTAAAAAGAAGACAAGACACTTTACTGGGGTATATAGAACTGTGTTGAATGGCACATTTCTAGTGTAAAACATTTTTTTGTGTATACAACAAGAGTACAACTTTTTTGTGAAAAGAATTTCACATAAAATGTTGTACTTTATAACTCGATGAAAGGAAATTGCCTCACCACAATTAAAAATATTTTTCTTATTTTCTCATCGGTTGCTCTTAACACATTATTTTTTTTAGGTAAAAGCATCTTTACGTGTACTTACGCCTAAGGAGAAGAAGTACATAGAAAAGCCTCAGAAATTCGACATACCGCTTATATACAGTAATGTGCATTTCATAAAAATGGTCTTCCAGTACTTGCAGAATGGAAACGAGAGTTTCAAGTAAGTGATTATGTGATTTTATTTATGGTAATAGGGGTGCAGACGAGCAGTCGAAGTCATTCTCATGAGTACCAACGCCCATAAACATCCGCATAGAGTTTATACAGACCTCCATGGGCCACCGGCTACTTGCACACTGCATGAAACGTGATATCGATTAACAATAATTCCTGTATGTTTTTTCAATGGCCTTTGTAAGAGTATGATGCTACATTGCCGCCGAACTGCACCAGTTTCAGAGGTACCTCTCGCTTTCAAATTATGCCCTTGATAATGATGGCTGTGCTGCGTTACGTGCGGTTTTTGAGTAGCCGGTGGCTCGTTGGGGGCTGGAGTAGGTAAGATGCTCAACACATCTGAATATTCGGATGTTAATTGGCGACGGTAGTCACTAAGCTCCGATTACTCGTTTGTCGCCCTATGATATAAGAAAGGCTTCAGTAACAGTAGCAGTTGTTCTGATGGATGCGAGTAGTAGAGGATATGCCGTTTTAGCGTTCATTAGAAAATGTCTGATATCCAGATGAACGAACAAGAGCTGATGATGATAGTCGCGTTCTGTCTATTACAGAGGATGTCTAAATACAGATAAACTAGTTCTATAAATTAAGGGATACATATTTTTTAGGGCTCCGTAGCCAAATGGCAAAAAACGGAACTCATTTCATTCCCATTCGTCATGTCTGTCTGTCTATCCGTCCGTCCGTATGTCACATTATTTTTTTTTCGAAACTATTAGGCCTATGTAATTCAAACTTTGTTGTCTTGACTGACCGGCATAAATTTTTAAATAACTCAAGGATATTAATTTATTTTTTAATTAATTTACGCTGATGTACCATGTATAAAGCAAAACGAATGTAAACGGATTTTATAGCGGTTTATTTCTATTTAAAATAAACCTGCAATGTGTTGGGAGATCATATAACTCAATCACGAATCTATTGAGACTCGAGATTTATTAATTACTTACGCTTTGTTTTTTTTATTTTCATATTTTTATGTAGAATCCATTATGGAATCAGGATGTTTGTTTGTAGTTTCACGGTTCATGCTTTTCAATTTGAATATATTATTACTAATATAATATTATAATAAGATACATTACTACGAATAGGTACATTTTATTCGATAACATTAGGTAACACTGTGGCATAGAATGTAAATAAACTTCTTCTAAGCTATTAACAATGTCTTTTTAGACATTATAAATACATAAACATAATAAATATATTAGTCTTATAATGTAGTAATAATAAAGTATAATCCTACTAATATTATGAATGCGAAAGTTTGTAGGGATGTTTGTTACTCTTTCACACAAAAACTACTGAACGGATTTTCATGAAACTTTACAGTAACATAGCTTTCATATCAGAATAACATAACAAGTTAAAATTTTGAATCATTTTTGAAGTCCGAAATCCACGCGGGTGAAGCCGCGGACGGAAGCTAGTATTATTATAAAGTGAAATTGTCACATTCGCTTACAAAATTAAAATGGAAAAGATTTTGTTTAGCAAGCCATGCCTTGCTGCATTTCAGCCGAATTCGACTGACACAGTAAACAATTGCGTAAAAAAACTAAGGATCATCGATCTTGCCATTTTTTTGTAATGGATCGCTTCTAACATTGTAACTTTGTTTCAGGTTATTATTTGAATGGGATAACCAGGAGAAGTGTGTGATGGCTCTGGCGGGATGGATGACGTTCTGGTACTTCTTCCGCATGTGGATGACGCCCTTGCTGCTGGTGCTGCCCTTCGCACACTACTGGTTCATATTGAGAAGTAAGTTTCTCTTGCCTTTACAAGTACAACTTAATTTATTTTGTAGTTTTAGTAAGTGCCACTTTGCTTTGCAGCCGAATTGGGCTAGACCGGGAGGTACCTCTTGCTTACACAATACCGGTGTAAAGTGACAGATGTGCTGTCGCGTTTCATGGAGGTGACCCAAAGGGGGAAAGAGAAGGGAAAGTAGTAATAAAACAATGTCACCTATTTCTCGATGCCTCTAAATATATAGCCCTAGCTGATACAACTAAAATAATAATAATAATAATAAGTAAGTAGATTAACTATGAGAGTACTCAAATATATTTTCAAAGTGATACAAGTGTTAGGGAGTAATGTCGATCAAGATGGTTGATCTTGACGTATGCGAAAAATCTCTATCGCATATTACATATAAAGTACAAAATTCTGTTTCGTGTGATATACATATTTTACCTATTAGTAGGATGTGAGCACCGCTGGCGTGTGTTGTGTTGTGGGTGATTTGGGATAGCTTACTATTCTTCTACACGTCTCCCGAGACTATAATACTGAGCGACTTTAATACTAATAATAAAGAAAATAAAGATAAGGACAATTAACCTAGACCTATGAGAAACAAAACAAAGACTAACGATTAGAGGTTTAATCTAAAACCTAATTATAAATTCTTTATTAATAGATCGGTCTTATTATGTTGAAAATTTATAATAATCTAACATCATTATTTTGATATGTGTCTAGATGAAAACAACCAAGTAGCCAGTACTTACCAAATCGAGGAAATAAATGAAGAAGAAGACGATATTCAAAAGGTGAGCTATAGCCATGTTCTTTCAAGTTTACTAGTAATCTTTGCAAATTTCTTTTGTCGGGCGATCGATTGTCTCAGTAAGTTACGTGGTATAATCTCGTGCTAAGTTAACGGTTGAGGGTTTGGATCCCGACTTTATTATATGACAATTCCTTTATTTATAAAAGAAATACATTAAAAATATTTGAGTCGTATAGTTGGTACTACCTACTTGTTAAAATAGGACTAGACTAACATGGTGGTGGACTAATTAGTCCACAAATTAGACTTAGCTACAAGACTGACAAAATTTTCAATCAGACGTAGTAATGAAAACTATTAATATCCATAAAACACCCAAAATGTAATTGATTTTTTTAGGGATTTTGTTATTCACGAGTATTTATGTTTTTTTTTATTTAACTTTTTTTTCTTATCAGGACGATAAGACAATAAAGACGCGACTAAACGAGCTCCAGGACCTCACACTTACAATCAAGAACAGCATCGACTACATCGTGTCACTGCTGGAGAGGATCAAAAAGTAAGTGTCGATACTTAGCTTCATTAATGATTATTGTAAAAATATTGATATTGGTTGTGAAAAATTTTATTGCTTAATTTATTTATAACATAAATATCAGTCATCAAAGTGGTTCGGACAACGTGGTACGTTGTTCGACGTAGAAACCCACGTCACTACGATGCAACGCTCCACGTTACACGTCACGAAGACGTAACGTATTCTTGTGTAAGAGCCCTTACGAAGGTGACAACCTCCCCTCGTTGAATGATAGAGGCAACGTTGAAAATGCGACCCTATCGCATTTGTTATTATACTCAGGAGAACATAGAAGTTACGAAGCAACAGTGTGTACCCTACACACTGTTGCTTGTTAGGGCAGGAACGGTTTTACGATGAATATGGGATCTTAGAAGAGGCAGAGAGCATGCGATGAGCAGTCAATTAAGATCATTTTGATACAGAAGGGCACCAGTGTACCTACTACTGGGCGACAGCCCGATGCTGTTTGGACTCTTGATCCGCCCCTGGGTTTAGGGCAGTGATAGACAGTGGCATTGAAAGAAATAACGGATCTCAAAGCTGTTTTTTCTGATCTGTTGACACAAGATTATCACAAAACTCGCCAATCGGGTTTTTTGTCTATATATTAAAGTGGTAAAGATGAAACAGTATTTTAAATAATGACACATGCCTTTTAATAGGCATAAAAACTTGTTATTTTTCTTAATCCACTTCCAAAAGGTTCTATTAGGTAGGTACCTACGTACTATTTTTTAAAGCAAGGGATACGCAACCTATTTTGTTATGTTATTAAAGGTTAGAATTCTTTAATTTAACAAGTGTTTTAATTTTTGTCCCTTCTATACGTAGCAGGAGTCACTCGATTACATAGCTTTTTTTTATGTTTATCTTTAATCCATTTTTTTAATCTTTATTATTTCTGAACGGAATTTTTATCAACTCAGATATGTCAGCCTGGTCGTACACTATAAACAATTGAAACCATATTCAATAAAATTAAACAGAAACAAAAGAACTTTAATGCATATAGGCTAGGTATGTTATATTTAGGCAAGTATATCCCAACTAGTTACGCGTATTCGACTTAAGCGGTGAGTGTTCAGCCCCTACCGCCGCGTAAGTTCGGTTCATTTCTGTATAGCCAACGACCATTCTGTTAAGAAAAATATTGCATGTATAATATACAGAAAGTTAGATATATATACCTAGTACTAGATTCCGCCCGCGGCTTCGGATTTCAGATTATAAAAAATCCCTATAAATTTTAACTTATTATGTTTTTTTGATATGAAAGCTATATTACTGTAGAGTTTCATAGAAAATCCGTTCAGTAGTTTTTGTGCGATAGAGTAACAAACATCCTTACAAACTTTCGCCCGCGTGAATTTCGGACTTCAAAAATGGTGTTGTTATTATTATACATAATCTAATATTACACTGAAATATATATTATTCTAATATTATACTGAAATATATACCTATTGTACGAAACAATAAATCGCTTTGAGAATCGAATTTGTCGCCGCGCATTTTAGGCGCTTTAGATATTCCGTTGTTTAAGTCAATCTTATCGTGATAATAACTTTTAATCTATTCATCCAAATTACTTAGTGTAAAAGACAAAGTTTATCTACATTCAATACGTAAAGTGACAGATATATCAATTTTCATAAGAGTTCGATGAATATTCTAAAATGTGCATCGTTAAAAAATATCCAATTTGATTGAATGTTTGGTTCACTATTTTGGTCATAGTAACTTACCTACACATAAAAGATAGATATGTGCTGTCGCGGACTTTTATTTAGAAATATTTAAGATAAATAATCCTACAGTAATTATCGTTGTGTAACTCCAACGATAAGGTCAGCGCACGCCAATATTGCTCTCAGGAGGCTGATTTTTTTCCGACTTTCTTGACAGTTATCGTTATATTATAACCAAATTATAAAAAAACCCTATAAATTTTAACTTATTATGTTATTCTGATAAGAAAGCTATATTACTGTAAAGTTTATGAAAATCCGTTCAGTAGTTTTTGTGTGAAAGAGTAACAAATATACTCACAAACTTTCGCCTTTATAATATTAGTAGGATATATATAGAGATAAGTTAGATATAAAGATATGTATAGCGTATCCGATCAGTAACGATTTCTCCTAAAAGGAAACTCCTCCTTTATTTCATCCAATCTCACCAAAGTCCATTTCCCATTCAGACACTCGCGCTGTGTAATCTCTTTCTTTGACAGTAAGGAATAAATATATCGAGAGAAATGGGAAAAATTATGACTATAAGGATAACAGCTTACAGATAGGGCAACGAGATGACCGCTGGCATGTAGCGCGAGGAAGTGTACTTTAATACTTTGTGTTAAGGTCTGTTATCCTTTACCACCATGAAATAAACTGACTTCTTAACAAAGTTTATTTTCTTTAGCATGGTGATATGAGCTCTAAGACTTCTAAATAACGTATATTCTCCTTTGACAGCCTGGCGAATTTCAGCGTACCGTATTTGAGCTATTTAGCAGTGCTGGCTCTTATAGGAGCAGCAATCGCCTTCTACGTAATTCCAGCCAACTATATATTTATGGCATTTGGTAAGTATTCTTTTCATAATTTACTCATTTGTATTATAAGAGGACTAACGATCGAGCCTTTTTGGCGACTACCCGTAGATATAATTGTTATGCAGATGCGTAGCAATTTTCCTCTCCTCCCTTCAACGGTAAACAAATCTCAAACGATACCACGTCCTGGTGAAACAGCTATCCTCATATCCAATCGCAGAAGTACCTACGACAAATGAAGTCAGGGCTATCATAAAGATCAAGTCGGACTAATGCCCAAAATTCTATAATTCCTGAAAGTATTATTAATTGTATTCGAACTGGCTAATTAATGAAATGAGGCTCTGAATTCTGATACCTTAAATTATTTCCCTTTATAAAACCTGTTGAACAGTGATAATTTTATATATCTGCATACACGTATTAGAATTTTAACAAGTAAATATGTAATCCCATCAAAAACATCCTGTAAAAAAAACCAAGTAAAAAGTTGTGAGATCCACGTAATACCAAGTCAGTTAATTATTTAGTCCCAACTTAAGGAACCTTCTGTTGAGCTATTATCATATTATCTACATTAAAAATCTTTTATATTTTACATAAATAAATCGACTTGGCCATCGCATGAAATACAATGTGTCTTACAAGTAATACATACTTATTATATAAGGTTGTTTAGTCCATTGCGCTCCACGCAATTGAAGCTCATCTCCAAAACCTAAATCATTCTATGTCCCTTCACAAAGACTTTGGTGAGAAACCATGGCGATGTCGATATACTTATTTATGTAAAATGTAAAAGATTTTCTCGAAGAAAAGGATGGTACATTTTTGCTCAACTTGGCGGGGGCACTGCCGTGCCCCCAGATAATATATCTTATAATATAATTAATAATATATTTCCTCAAATACAGTAATGTTCTTAAATTAGCTCTTAGTGACTTTATGCATGCGATTTTGTTGTTATTGCCCGTCTGGTTCAAGGAGATGTCAGAAGCCAGACCTTGAGCAATTGTTTTTGAGCAATTTGCATAACTGTAACCTGGGTTATAATATGCGCGCCGGTATATTATAATTATGACGCCTTAAGTGTTATTAATGAACCATGTAATCTAACCTAACCTTATGATAATAAAAATGAGATTATGGTTATTTTTATGTTCATATTACAAAGCAATTGTCTGTTATTTATCTGAGGCTGGGATAAAACTGCCATTGCCAGTGAAATCGACTGCTTCTGACGGATTCACAGGTTTCTATTAAAGCTTATCTGGAATGTAAGTGGTATATACGGTTCAAACACTCACACACTTTCGACACTGCCAAAGGCGAAGAGGTACCTCACGCTCACATAAGGTTTTTCTTATGATTTGTGATTTTCCTATGGCCCATTAGAAAGGAGGAAAAAAAAATTTGCGGATATCTTTGGGCACTGCGTCAGTAGTCGTTAAAAGGCCCGATTGTTCGTTTTCCCCCTTTTTTACTCCTTTCATAAACAACACATCGTCCAGGCTGTTCCCTAGCGGGTATTAACTGTTTATTATTAACCTAGCCCATCATCATCTTATATGATAATCAGTCAACAGCATGATGATGTGACAAAGTACCTATAATTTGACTGTCTAAGTGACATAAATATGTGATACAAATCTATCTATCTAAATGTATCAAAGTAAATATGATAATGTATTAAAGTACCCAGATAGCCCACGTAAATATTTTTAATTAAAACTTAAAGACTGACAAAAAGGCATAATCTTCCAATCTTCTTTCCAATTCTTTATGCGTTAAAACATATTTCTTTTACAGGTGTATACAAATTTACGCGTAAATTTCTCAATCCACAAAGGGTTCCTAACAACGACATTCTAGACTTCATATCGAGGGTACCTGATAACGAGATGCTGGTAAGTGTTACCTAGGCTACCTAAACAATGTTATATGAATAACATAAGTATATAGAACGGGAATAAAATTAGGTACAGACCTCCTAAATATTAGGATGAAAAGCACCTATCTATTACTTTGTGTACTTGGTAAATGCAGTTGTTTTTTCAGTTTCAATTACTGTCTATTACAACACAATATTCAACCGTACATTAGCTATTTATTAATAAAAATTGATGATCGTTTCAATTAGAAAAGAAATACTAAAGTAACAAATTAAACAAGCCGCTGTTCTGAATTCAATGTACATTAATGAAATTCAAATTTGTAGGTATATTCATTTATTCTAATATCAAAGAGAGAGTAGAGCACTTATTTAATTATCTATAACTTTATTGACTTTCATTATCATCATCATGATCAGTAAGATGTCCACTGCTGGACATAGGCCTCTCCCAAAGATTATTTATTAAATTGACTTTGTTAACATATAAATCTACACTAAAAATTAAGAGAAGTAAAGTTTACATCTTTGCTTGCGGTAAATCTTCGGAAACAACGATTCGATCATGCAAATTCTGAAAAAACAGAGAGCATTCTATTCTGAAGTGATAAAGGCTATCTTATTAATATCATAAATGCGAAAGTTTGTATGTTTGTTTGTTTGTTACTCCTTCACGCAAAAACTGCTCAACCGATTTTAATGAAATTTGGCACAGACATAAAGGGTAACTTGGATTAACACATAGGATAGTTTTATCCTGAAAAAATGTTCCTATGGAATGCCATGGGATGATTTTCTGTTTACCACGGGATCGAAATTTTCGCGGGTGAAACCACGGGGCGCAGCTAGTATTCTATAAATAGCCCGACAATTTGACACTCCACAAAATCAACCCCACGAAAACTATTTCTATTTAGGGACTTTACGACTAACGAAGTGGACACGGGTCCTGGACCTCACTTCGTTAAGTGTTAATTAGTTATAAACAACTAGCCGCGCCCCGCGGTTGCGCCCGCGTAAGTTTCTACCCCGTCGAAATATCGACATGAAAAAGAGATGTTGGCCGATTCTCAGACCTACCCGATATGCACACAAAATTTCATGAGAATCGGTCGAGCCGTATCGGAGGTGTATTGAAACTATCATTGTAACACGATAATTATTCTACTAATATTATAAATGCGAAAGTTTGTATGTTTGTTACTCTTTCACACAAAAACTATTGAATGGATTTTCATGAAACTTTACAATAATATAGCTTTCATATCAGAATAACATAATAAGTTAAAATTTATAGGGATTTTTGAAGTCCGAAATCCACGCGGGCGAAGCCGCGGGCGGAAGCTAATTTTATATATACAGAGATATCCGTGATATTTTAATATCCGTGATAAAAACAATGTGAATAACTACAGTCGAAAACCTTATTAAAATCCACGGAGCGACCGGTCGAGTGCGTCGTTAACCTCGGGACCACAATTGAGTAATTGTTCCACTTTGACTCGCTGCACTCCCAGTTGACATCATTTTCCCATGGCAATTAAACTTTAAAAAGATAAAGTGATGGATAATGCAAAAGGACTATATACATACGTACAACAAACTTCCACTTTTTCAGTATAATTATATTATTACTCTGACAATGTTATAATAATGAGTATCACGACAAAGTGGTAGAGACTATATGCTTAGAAATAGACTTTCCTTCTTTCTCTCTCTTATTCCTCTCAATCCATATCGAGTGGTACACGCACTAGCAGAATGGCAGCTTATAACAATACTTTTTCGCGATAGTCAGCCACATAAAGCTCCCTTTTGTTATACTCGGATTTTCCTACCGCCGCGCGCCGTCTGCCTGCAAAACTCTTCGAGCTCTTACAGAGACTAGACTCGCTTTAACTATGTCGAACAATAATTGTTATGACTTTAACACGAATTTCGGTCCAAAAGTGAATTATGCTTCGTTTCCAGTTTTTCTTCTATTAATGTGGAAATAATATTTTCATTACAGAAAGAATGGAGGGAGTTGAAAGTCCCCGAGCCGAACCTGAGTAGAAGCAACTCTATGAAGAGAAGATAACAGCTTTTAGAATAGCCATAGTATATAATAATTAAGGGTACAATTTAAATTATTGCTCAATCTATTGTAATTGATGAATGTGCGTTGATTGTTCGCTGAATATAGGGCTTACGACAACCATGGGCAATTAATTATGTCGAATATACCTAGTGAACTGTAGTGAGAATATTCTGTACGTTCGCCATTATTTTGCATTTGCCTACATTTACCCTATGCTCCAGTTTCTTTGTCATACCGGGGTTACTTTTCTGCAATTATCTTACCAGGTTACCTTTGAGAAGGTGTTTTTCTGAATATCATAATCTAGTATGAATTCCAGATGAATTGGTTTTCTGGAATTTGAAGATGCCTTTTAAAATCCTATACCACGAAACTTATAACTTCCCGAAGAAGGAGCCTCTACAATTAACGGGATTAGGCAGCTGTATTAATTGCCCCTATACAGTTACATTATTTTACAAGATACCTCGAAAAGGGTGCTATTATTTTCACTTTCGAGAATTCCTGATTTCAAATTATAGAGTATTTTCTCCGCTTGCCCACCCTCGCATTTAATGATCCCGGATTCTATGACGTTTTAGGCGGATCACACACGGCACGCGGTTGGCGCAGAGGCGGATCTCAAGTTACATTGGGCTCTATGAAATCCGTTGATACCTAATTTTTTTTTAAATTGAAATTCTTGATCCGCGCGGACGGCCGCGCGGA
>LUGF01002707.1:81648-106428 GCA_001625245.1 Calycopis cecrops
CGGTCTGGCGGTGTACGTGTGTTAGGTATCAACGGATTTCATAGAGCCCAATGTAACTTGAGATCCGCCTCACCGCCAACCGCGTGCCGTGTGTGATCCGCCTTATTGGGAATTAGACGTCACTACGCTCTGGTCTGAAATTACCTCAGGTTTTGGGTAACTTTATAGGAGATATTAGATTAAAACAACAATAAAATCGCTTAAAAATATATATAGTTTATTTGCCCATGGAATTTAAATAGGTCTAAGCCATTTGTGATTTTTTACTAACATTATTTATTTAAGATAGTTAATATTTAACATAATGTTACATTCAAATATCTCAAATTGAGGTACTCATAGACTTATTTAGAATTCTTGCCGTATATTTATCTTGATTGGGTTCTGGTACGCTAAGTTCTTTCCATTCTTCCTGAAAAGTAAAAAATTGTAACAAAAATTAGCAAATTAGACAAAAATTGTACCTCATTTTAAGTTAAAACATGTGCCTTAAATGTAGAATATAAGAAGAGTTTACAATCAATGTGTAAGTATAAATAATACTATTGACATAGATACCTCAATCTATGGTATTTATAGACAGATAAGTTTAAACTTATGAGGCGTTGTCCGAATTGTATTTTTTTATAATTTTCTATTGAATATCAAGCCAACTTATTAACTAGGGAAAACATGTGCTGTGATTAAAAGAAGTACAGTGTATATTTAGGGAAAAACAAAATTAACATATTACGTAAAAGTTGCCATTTCATTCATCACAAAGAAGTCTCAATCTATGTATATTTCGAATCTCGAAGTTAAGAAATTCGATATAATTAATTATGGGTTCTAAAGGTTTGCACTGCTGTCGGTAGATTTAGAATTGTTTTCACTACGTAATGTCGGTACGATATATCTTTATGATCTGAATTCAAATTTGGAACAAAGGCTGTTGAAAGAATTGACAGTAAATGTCATTTGAAGTTTTATAATAGTGACAATGTAAGTAATCTTTACATATAATAATTATACTATTATAGAATCGTCGTTTCGATCGGTTTAAAACGATCATAAGGATAAAACGTGGTATGAATCTTTTGTAGTGCATACCCACAGAGTGTAAACCCTTGAACGCTCATAAAACTTAGTGTTAATTATATAATATAAAGTAGAATGTAGTGCAAAAATATTGTAACAATGCAATATAGTGCAAAAATATTGTAACAATGCAATGTAGTGTAAAATAATGTAACAATGCAACGTAGTGTAAAATATTGTAACAATGCAACGTAGTGCAAAATAAGCATTTAGCTCGAATGTGATTTAATGTTTGTAGGGTAAACCATGTAACTAAAAAATTTATAGACTGAAAGATACTAACCAATATGTGATTGTCTGGTATTCTTGAGATAAAATCTAATAAATCATTATTCAAAATACGATTTGGGTTTAAATATTTCCTCCCGAATTTATATACACCTGAAAACAGAAAGTTATCAATTAAATTTCCACCATACTGATACGCTGATCCATGTTTTTTTAATGATGAAAACGAATGCAATGCCTCTTAGTAAACAAGTCTAGGAATATGTAAAATTTGACATAATTCTAGGTAAATTGTTTATGACCTATTTTCCTACCCACCACGCATTTATCTACTTCTTACGGTCTCCACATATTATATAATACAGCTCGTTGAGCGCGCTGTAGTGCTGCGAAAATCTATATGACGTTTAAGCTATTTGTGCCTGCTCTTTTACTAATTATCCTATGTAGAAAAACGCAAAAAACTTACCAACAGACATAAGCAGGTAATTGAATGGAAATAAATACAGAGCTAAAGACGCCATCACCAAGAAGAATATAGCCACGAAACTTAAAAACGGTACTTTAAATTTCACCAAACTGAAACATAAAATAAGGAACATTTTAATACAATCTTCATTTTGCGAAGATTCGTTTTCGCTCGTCGAATTTTGTTCGCCATATTTTTCACGGTGGATTAGCTTGTGCCGGCGGCGGTTCCGTGAACGTGGAAATTGGAATGCCAAAACTTACGCTTAGTCACCTCAGGTAAAATTACCTTAATCCAAAATCCAGTTTGATCCATTACCAGCTTAATTGAAAGAGGACATTTGTAGCGAAACGGGCGGTTTGGGTCACGAGGTGAGGACTAGCTTACGTAAAGGCACGAAGTGAGGTACGCAGTACCTATCACTTTGTGCCTTTGCACAAAGTTGCGTTGTGTATAGCTTGTGACTTTAGCCCATAGAAGGAAAAGGGGGAAAGGCATAACTGTACATATACCGAAGCCCATAGAAAAAGTCTATGGGGCTTCGATAGTCTTAGACACTATACAGGTTTAGTTTTTGGTCACCGGCCATATTTAAAAATAAGGAAATAAACATCATTTCAAGAGTGTGTTTTAATTTTATCGTCTTATTTGTAGTATTTTGTTACATAAACATCGATTGGAAACGGTCCGCAAATATACCTACGCGCATTAGCACCCGAAGAGTGTGTTGACCTCAACAGCTGATCGTGTTTCGTATCCACTGCGTGCGGCCGCCGCGCCTATAGTCAATTATGTTACCCACACGGTATTTATTTTCGTACAGGACAAAAACACTTTTTATATTATTTTTCATAATTGTTTTATTTCATAAATCGAATGTATTATCGATTCTGAACCAAATTTGAAAATTTGGCCGGTGACCAAAAACTAACCCTGTGTATAAATGACACACTATCACTTAGCCTCGCTGAACTACATCGTCATCATCACAAGCAGAAAGCGAGGAAACGTACGAGAAGAGATGTGGCACCGTTCACCGTTGTACAAACTTATACGCATTTATAGCTGCGCCCGGTCTCACCCGCGTATATCAATCCCGTGGAAAATAGAAAATCATCCCATGGCATCCCATACAAACATTTTTTTGGGATAAAACTATCCTAAGTGTTAATCAAGTTACTCTCTATCTGTGTGCTAAACTTCATGAAAATCGGTTCTGCAGTTTTTGCGTGAAGGACTAACAAACAAACAAACATCTTCGCATTTATAGTATTAGTAGGATGTCTTTCTTTGTACAAAAGTTATAATTATCTCACTTGTGGATTCTTTCCGCGCGGTTGACGATAAAGTCTATACTGTTGGTGATGGTGAGGGTCATCGTCTGGAGGTCTTGCAGTCCCGTGACGTACACGCTATCCTGGAACAACCAAAGTGTTAGAACTAATCTAGTTATAGCTTTATTTCGGACCTGAATCAATAAAAATTATTGCTGTGGAAACTAAGAGAATTCAGTGCTCGTCGGGCAACGAGTTTTGGGGTCAAAAGGGGAAGCCACCCCTACTATATCCTGCCAGGTAGAAGACATGCATCCCGATATAGTTAAGTTTCTAATAGCAAGTTGAGCTAAAACGTAACCATAAATACCAAACGGGCGGCCTGTCCTGTCCCGGCTGGGCAGCAAGTCAAAGCAATGAGTTTAGGTAGTATGTATGTATACGAATCTTGGCCACTAAATTCTACTATTGGAACAATTTCACGTAGTTTCACTTTTGGTTATTTTATTATTGGAGATAACTCCGATTGAACGAAAGGCGCATCGCATGGAAAAACATAAAGTGAAAAACGCATGACACCAACTGCATAAGCTACATATATCTAGAGTCAAGAGCGAGTCGAGCAAGCACACCGAAAGATTCGTACTTTCGGGAGGTATAAGTACAATCAAATATAGAACTTAGAATGCTTTTTCTATGATAATAAATTACATAATAATTTCTGTTTTTGCATTGTATTAATGCTTGCGAAACTTATTGATACAAAGTTACCGAAAAAAAAATCTATTAAATATTTCTTGAGCGATATACAGACATACGGACAGATTACAATTAAGTGAAAATATTAGATTTATTATTTCTTTTAAATTACGAAACTCAAAAAAATTTTAACTTACTTTGCTTTTCTTATTTTCTTCGATGAGATTGCTGCTCGTGTTGTTCAGATGATCTAGAAATATATAAAACACCATAGAGATATAAAAAAGTGTGTGCTTCAGACCACACAACTGAAGTAAAACTTAATTATTGATTTATTACACAAATTCATTACCTTAGTTACAGTGACATGACATGTCATATTTTATTTATTTTTTAAATACAAAAAAGTTCTAACTTAGATCGAGTTTGAATTTTGAATTTGAATGACAACTTCAATGGAGGTTTCTCGCCCGATGTGTGATTTTTGTAACTCTCTCGCCTCTTTAGTATATACATATCTATGCTCTCGCCAGCTTGCTCCCCATGTCAAGCGCGCATATAGAAGTTTTACTTCAGAAAGATTTTTTTTCTGATATACAACACTGTAAAAGTTCATTCAAATAAAACTTATTTATTAATTTATTGGGAATTCGGATAGCGTATAACCCTCGCCCTATTTCAGGGGGAAGCCTAAAAGTAAACGGTAGAGATTTTCATCATCGTTATCATCATCATAATCACCCTTTTTTAGTCCACTGCTAAACATAGATCTATTTCAATGTACGCTAAGAGTTTCCAATGATAAAGAATAAATGTGTGTACCTTGCTGTTTACGGTTACAGAACCAGTAGTAGGCGAAAGGTAGCGTCAGCACCAGAGGCACCGCCCACATGGTAGCGTAGTGACAGACCACGATCCACCCGAGTACAGCCAGCAGAGAAAACTCCATGTCGTCCCATTCAAACAATGCTCTGTAATATTTAGACCATTAGAAACAATTCTAATTTGCCGAAAAATTTTGACATGAAATTGTCAAATAAACAAGTATATTGTCCTCAAGGTTTCGCCCTGTCTTAATAAGAGAATGAAGTCCTGTATTCATTACAAGACGGGATAAAATATTACCGAAATCCATTTTGTAGTTCATAGTGTAGGTACACGATATTTATGAGTGAAAGATTTGGTGGATTTTAAATTTTAATTCCGACCTTACTGTAAGATGTAGACGAAATTTTTACGTAAGACTATAGAATCTGATGGCAGAGGGGGAAGAAAATATAATACGAGTATAATTAAACGTTACCAAATTTTTCCGTATAGATATATTTTTCACGTAGATTCAAGTTACATAGAAATTTCGCGTTAAAAGTTTAATAATATAAAGTGTATTTAGTTACAGACCTAAGTTTTAATTATTCAGACCGTTTATTAAATATTTACTCACTTCAAAGCTTCATGTTTTTGTTCGATGAAAATGAACACATTGGTGATAAACTTGACGTTGGAATAAATGAGAGCGATATCAAATTTGGGCGGTTTCTTGATGTGTTTGATCTCCTTTGGTTGAAACAGTCTCAGTGTGGCCTTGAGCTGATAAAATAATGAAAATTATTATTATTACATAATGGTTGTTATTCGGTTCCCTACTTATCACGGTACAATAACAGTTACCAGCTTGATTTACAACAGTTATTCGACAGAAGGGATAATATAGTGCCTTTCCACACGCTTCATTTTGGTGGGTCTTTGAGAGCATTTTCTTAGATATATAATACATATATAAGATATTCCTGAACTACTGAAACTTCTTATACATCTACATCTTCTTACATATAAAATACTATAAAACATAAGTAAAGCCTACGGGCCACGTAAAGAAAGAACGAGAAGCCTACTCTCATCTTAGCGACACATATTTTATTTTTATTTTAGACGCCTGTGCATGCAGTCGGCGACTTTTAGACGCGTGTGCATGCAGTGCATGCAATGTCGCGATGCAGTCGCACGATTTAGCGACTCTCTGCGACCGGTCACAGTAGAGTCGTGCGACATTCGTGCGGCTCTTGCGACTGCATTTAGACGTTAATTGACATAGTACATTAGCGTCTAGTCGCCGCGTCAGGTGTCTTTAAATGTGCGCCCCACTGTCTAGTCACTGCATTCAGCGTCTAAAACACGTCTATGACGCCTGTTGCCGCGCCTAAGTCTCGTGTGTGCTGTGGCTCTTAAGCGCCGGCAACGCAATTGCAAAATCCCTGGAGTTGCTACTGTCTGTGGGCGTCGGAAATCAGCTTCTTCTCAATGACCCGACTGCTCGTGTACCCCCTTTTCCCCCCCTCCCCTTAAGGTTGTCATTAGACGACATTACAGTGCCTAAGATTATAAACATCTAAGTGATACATACCGGGTCCCAAACCAACGACATCTGCAACAGTATTCTCGGACAGTTCCCTTTGGCGTTGCCCTTCTTGCACCGGTCCTTCAGGCCGTACCAGCGCATCTCTCCGTTCTGTATCCTCAGTAGCGGTATCGATATCTTCCCGATGGACTCGCTCAAGATGTTGGTGTTGATGGAACAATCGTAAACCTTCAAGTCTAACGTTGAAGAGACGTCGTAGACATTGCTGAAATTTTTGACAGTTTTACTAAAAGGTATTATGTTTCTCCCCACCATAATATTTGGCAGCTCGTTCCAATTAATTATGGAAATCATTTTTCGGCTACCGATTTGGTTTGTGTCTTATCGGAATTTAAGTTTAGGCCAAAGCTGTCCCCACACTATGTCCCCCTGCCGTAAGCGGGAATAGTGAGATCTCTGCGGCTTCACGATCGAGTGGTCCACGTGTCCAAAGAAATACTTCCGGCGCATCACTAGTCCACAACGAGAGACAGACTTCCAGAAGCTACAAGGTACAATTTTGATACTTGGCATATATGTATAGTTGGCAACATATAGTATTATTATTTACTCGTATAATTCAATTCAAATACGGCAAAGTTTCCTACGTAAGGGAATCTTGAACTAATGTTTTTTGCTGCAAGAGACTCAAGAGACGCCTATTTTTTTATGTGCATATTTTTGGTGCACAAATTTATCCGGCTGTCGTAATTGTATTTTATTCGAAAATGGTAAGAATTGAAGTTTCTTCAGAACGTAAACCATACATTTATAAGTTTATTATCTAATCGGCTGTTGCAACTCATATTCAACCTTATCGTCTAACCGTAAGGAGGATATTCCGTTACACGGAGTCTTCCATTCTTATCAGGTGTGACGCGGCTCGTTTCGTAGCGCTCGCTGGTAGATCGTCCGAGCTACACGGCTACGCGTCTGCAGACAAGCGTTTAATCGGCTACGATCTCACATTCAAGTGTTGTACTGTAGTCTGTAACGTTATTTATTCACGCGTTTATTAGTATTATTAGTACCATTCACAGACTACAGAGGTACCATTATAATAAGTTACACCGATGTACCTGCGCAGAATATTTTTTTTAGAAAGGCACGAAAATATTTCAGCCAATCACCAGGCAATATTTTAGCACGGGAAATTCTTCATTCGCCATTGGTCAAACGAGAAATGGCTATATTGGCATTCGTCAGTTGCCTAGCCGAACGTCAGCTGTCATACGCTGTCATTCATACACACGTCAAAAGTCATGCAGCACAGATATCGCGAGAGAGATAGCGTTAGCTCTCGTCTTGTTATATTTTAAGCCTTATAATTGAAGAATAAGGTTTTTATTGAATTGGTGTTACAAATCGGATTAGATCGGCCTATGTAGTGTTCTTCTGCGTCAACAACGAAAGCCGATGTAACTTATTTTCGTGGTCGAATTATACCTAACGTTTTATTACACCTACTGTTTTTTTAAACAAATACGTAACGATGTCTTTTAATACGAAGCGTAGTATTCGAAAATCGAATCGTTCAAAATCGAAACATACGGAATCCGAATGTTACACTGTACAACACCTACCGATATTGCACATAAAACTTACCAACTATTGCGTTAACGATCCCGCTCCCATGCAACATACCTCTACAGCGGAATCGTACCGACCTCTTACATAAATACAATTTTTTTTGTGGTACAGGAGGGCAAACGAGCAGTCGAAGCCATTTTCATGACTACCGACGCCCATAGACATCCGCATAGAGGCTACACAGATGCGCTGCCCTTCTTTCTCCTCCCACCTCCATAGGCTACTCTCGGCTCTTACACACCACACGAAACGCGACAACACAGCTGTCACTTCACGCCGGTCTCGTGTAAGCGAGAGATACCTCCCCGGTCGTGCCGGCCCAATTCGGCTGCATGCAAGCATGCAGTGTGGCACTACCTCTTACTAAAATTACGTTTTTGACATTACGTTTTTAATTCCCTTATTCATTTTTAAAAGTGTGTGTTCACTTTAGTACTTTACGACCCATTTATCATCATCATCATCATCATCATCAGCCTATTGCAGTCCACTGTTGGACATAGGCCTCTCTCATAGCAAGCCATTACACATTCATAAATTACCAATTTGTAAACTCACAACATGTAAGTCTTGTTCCACTTGGGGTCCGTGCTGCTCCCCGCGCGCTGTGTCTGCACCCTCTCGTTGTCGACCTCGAGGACACAGTACGCGTTGGGCCTGCTGGTGAGGCCTCTGGCCTCGAACACCGTCACGTGTAACACGCCCACGATCTTCCAACTGTGCCTTAGTCTATAAATATCCTGAAAATGCCTAAGATTTAGTCGCTATCTTAATGACATCTTCCCCCTTATTAATAAACAGAATAACTTTATCCAAGTAATAACCTAGTAATAAATTGACATCTGTCAAATTCCTAAAAACACATAAAAAGTATGGAGTTTGACAGATGTCAGTTTATTACTAGGTTATTACTTGGATAAAGTTATTCTATGTTTATTAATAACCTGGCTTAAGTTTAACGTCGGGATTAGAAAATACTTAAACAAACCGCTATAATATCCGTTAAAAGTAGTTTTATCGCTCTTACTATTATGCCTTAGTGGATACTTAAACGAGCAAAAACTAGCACCGAGAAGATGGCCCAAGTTATAGATGAGGTCTACTTGCCATGATGATTGACTCATAATATTGTTCCCTTTTTTTATTGTATAGAAGGGCAAACGAGCAGGACCCTTCACCCTCCCTGGGCCCTTTCAACCGTAAGGTTATATGGGCCAATTCGCGGGTGTGCGCACCTTACTATCATCGCGTTGTGTTGCTCCCTTCAGGTGCGCACGCTTCGCACCCTTCAAATTATTTTTTACATAACCTGTCCCTTGGAAATGCCCTTCTCCCCGTTGTAGGGCGGACGCCACGCCAAGTTACGCCTTCGGTGTCGTGCCGAAAGGTCGTACCGTGGTTAGTCTACCAATTCTAGCTTTTTTAGGGCAAACGAGCAGTCGGACTCAGTCTTCAGATCCATCACGACTCCTACTCCCATAGACATCCTCTATACAAGATGCGTTGCCCTCTTTCTTCCTCCCTCATTCATGGGCAACCGGCAGCTTACGCACAGTACGAAACACGACAGCACCGCTGTCACTTTACGTCGGTATCATGTAAGCGAGAGTTACCAACCCGGTCGTGCCGGCCCGTCCCTATCCTACGCCGCTAAAGAAGTTCTCACTCACAACATATTACCTCTTTACTCTCCTCAAGTGCATTGGCGTTCGCTTCAGGAGTCCCAGCGGTCCGGACCACACATAATGTAATCGACAGATGAATCTTCCCAAATCCTCCAGCGAGAGGCTGCCAGATGTCGTGGGTTCGCTCTTTCTCGAGTCCCGACAAGTCTAAAACACAACTTACACGCGACAATATTTATAATCATTGTTTAATTTAATAAAATTCAATTAAGAAAGGAACATCATTTTGGACGTTGAAATTCCTCTATCAGCTCAATTTATTACCATATTTATTGGATAAATTAATAGGTCAATGAGCATCAAACTTGGTAATATCTTAAAATATACTTCTACGCCAATAATAATTAAGATCCTGATGGATCTAAACACATTCAAACGTTATGCAAATTAAATTATGTCAGACTGATTTTCACATTGAATTAATACCTATTACTTACGTAGTAACCACTGGATTTTCAATAAAACTAATATGAAAATATATTATTAAAGTTGGCATTTTAATATTTCGCTAATTAAAATTTTGCGTCAAATTCAGAGGATTGATATGCCTTAATAACTGTAAAACTTAATTGTAAACTTAATCTATTTATAAAACTCAAACGTGACATAGCCAGCTATCAACGCACAGCCCAAACCACTGGACGGATCAAGCTGAAATCTGGCATCCAGGTAGATGTTACGACGTAGGCATCCGCTAAGAAAGGATTTTTAGAAATTCAACCCCTAAAGGGGTGAAATAGGGTGTTGAAGTTTATATGGATTTCTTAGAAATTAAACGCGGGTGAAACCGCGGGGCACTGCTAGTAAAAATATAAAAGAATTGCCCTTCTTACCTTCCCATCGCATTTTTTTGTTTCCCTTTATACCATAAAGTAGCATTAAGGTTACGTTCTCTACATAAACGGAATTCAAATCTTTCGCGCCACTCTGGATGTCTGGACCCCGCAACGCTTTTAGATTTAAAGGATTCCGATCCAAGTCTGAAATTGGTAAAAGAATATTATTATTTTCGAGGTTCTGGTAGCACTATTATGACCAATGCGTGTAAAAATACCGTGCTATCAGAGTACAATATATTGTCGAATTTCGATAATTTTGGGAGAGACAGGTGGACCCTTAGAAGAAATTTTTGTAGAAGTCGGTAGACACCAATAGGCAACGGTTAGTTTGCCCATTTATAGAAATTCATATTCTTCTGGTTTTTTGTAACAAATTTTACAAACGACGACATCGACTATAGTTCTATAAACAAAATTAATCAACTATTACTAGCATTTTCCCCAATAAAAAATGAGTAATTATTACTAATTTTTTTATATGAAGTTACTTTTAATTTGGACTATAAAACGCCATCTTGCAAAAGATACTTGCATTATTGATATCGAATGTCGGCATAATAATACCTTAAAGTACGAAGAGATGACGTTACTTGTAGGTATGTTATAAAAAATTAAACTGCCTCGTGGTCTAGTGGCAAGCGTGTTCAACCACAGACGTGAGGTCCCAGGTTCGAATCCCGGGTAGGACCCAAAATTGTTATTGGGATTTTTCAATTTCTAATAACAGTCCTGGAGTCAGGAAGTTGAGGTGTTACACCCCCGTGCCTCGGAGAGCACATTAAGCTGTCGGTCCTGTGCCTAATTTCTCTCCGGTCGTGTCGGACTTCCGTTCCATCAGAATATGAGAATGAAGGAATAGAGAGTGTTGTGAGAGACACTTGTGCACTATATCATGTCCTGCGCAGATGGCTCGTTTATATAGACGGCCGCCGTAGCCGAAATCGGTTAGCGGCATTATTATTATTATTATTTATTATTATATTTCTTTAAACAATAATACAAGTCTCTCAAAAGTCACATTTAAACAAATATGAACATTTTTTACAACATACGCTTCTTGCAACAAAAGCTTTCAACGAGTTATTCTGCGACAAAATATGAATGAAATGAAATAACAGACTACTCTACTGAACTGTAAAATAAGTCAGACCTGAATTTACAATATAAACTGTGCGATGTGCTGTCTTCCACAAGGACCGGTAAGTCCTTTGCTCCCACTAGAACTACTGTCACTATAGTATCCCATCCTCGCGGTTTCTCGACCTGTGAAATAATTACAATATTTTTTTAACCAACTAACATAAAACACACGTATTCATGTGCCTACACTAACTCCTGACTCATACTTCCACCTCCCTTGCGTTCAACCTGTTCCTACAATGTTACTAAGGCTCAACATGCTTCTTCGCTAATGAACATCGATTTTATAAGCATCGGCAGAAATCATCAACGCCTCGCGCTTTACAAATTATTTTTCTTTCTTGTCCAAAGTGAGGGACTTATCAATTTGCTCTCCAATGCACTTCTCGATTTTAAACTGCTATTAGAAAAACAGCCCCGTAACACCTTTTGACCTGACTCGAGAATCAAACCCGGGATCCTACGCGGTTAAACATATTATTATGAAAAACCACGATGCTGTCTCTTTTGGCGCTAAGTTTGTCCACATGTTGAGCACTTTTTATTTTTTAATTATTACACAATTTTGTGATAGGCCTTACCTTTACTTTTTCTCTTCTAAATGTAGTCAATTCACTTCCAGTGTAGTCCTCAGGTTTTGGCAAATTAATTAAAGATCTTGGGCGCCATCTATTATCGAATAGAAGGTTTTAGTAAATTTAAATTGAATAATAATTTAATTAGATGAATAAATATTTTAGACGGCTTGTACTATTTGTTGATATAATTGCATATATATGAATATTTATCATGGTTTAAATTTCTCATTATGACAAATATCTAAAAAACAAATTTTCCAGCAATTTTTATCTAGATAATGGTAATTATCTATCTACGTGTTTGATGCAAATGCATATTAAAAATTATGTTATTAATTTTCACGCAGCAGCTAGGTGTTGCTAACCTAGCTGCTGTTGATGTGTAATCCATTTCTCTGTATATTACTGTATTATTTATCCCATTTAATGTAAGAACAACTTTGATTATTCTTTCGCTGTTTCACATGTTTTTACTTCTCATAATAACATATTACGAATGTCTAAAATTGACGTTGACGACTAGGCTGGCGCAGTGGTGCAGGGCTCAGATAAGCGGTGCGAGTTGCACCAGGTATCGCGGGTTCGAATCCCCCATTGGTCATGGATGTTTATCTATGTATTTATATGCATTTATATAATACAAATCTTAAATGTATACAATTTATTAAATTTATGAAACATATTAAATATATTTCCGTTGTCTAGTACCCGTAACACATCCACCTTATGGTACTTAGCACAGGGCTGGACTAAACTAGTATGATATGTCCACAGATATCATTAAATTATTTCTTAACTCCAATAATAATAATTCATTTAAACAGTCCTGACGACATCACAACACCAACAGTTAGCAGCAAACTTGCATCAATCCTGAGATCAACAGTAACGAACATATTCCATCAAAAGTAACAATCACCAATTCCTTTGAGAGGATGTGGTAAAAGAGGGTATTTGCATGTGCGGTAATCACCAATTGGCTCCGATTGCTTGTTAAATTTTTATCCCATTGTGTTATAAGAACAGTTCCTTCTTCAGAAATCATTCTTTCATTCTTTATTAGGCCAATAAAAAGAAGTTTGGCAGCGCTCAAATAGATAGTAGGTACCTATCTATCATATACTTACGCGTGTAAAATCCCAATCGAAAGACAAAGTAAGATTTTACGTTGTACACGTACATAAAACTTGAATATATTCCTTACATCGTTTACACTTAGATATGCCATTGAATAAACAACAATTTAATAAAAAACAAAAACAAACAATATTGGTAGTAGTAGTAGTCTGAATTTTCGCTCTAGGCAGGAGAAAACAACTTCATATTTTATATATAATATTAATTAAATTATCAAATTAATTAAAGGGTAGAGTTGTGTAAATACATAATACTTAAAAATATTATAAATAAAATCATATTAAAATATTTTTAAGTAAATTAAAAAACTTACAAGGTTCTCTTTGGCCTAACAACAGTGGAATCTCTAACAAGATCTATGGACATTTCTATATTTTCAATAATTTGCACTTTTTCCACGTTCCATTGACTCTCCAAGAAGCACTATCAATACTAACAGCAGTAGTGATTTTAAGTGTGTTTACTTATTGATTGACTTCAAATCATTGCCAGATATAATATCTAATCAATATTTAATATGATAAATAACTCAATAAACAGATATGTAGAATAATCCTCTAAGTGATGACATTGGATTTATAATAAAATTTATTGTTTACCAGCCACTTTCAATTAAGAAATAAAATATAAACTTGTCAAGGGCGTATCGAACTCGCCACTGAGGGATCCCTACTAACGGGAGATACGACCATGATACCTTATCAAAGTTGACAAACTTACATACATTTAGTGAAATGCCATAAGTACAATTTACCAAGTTTCGGATTTTTCCTTTACGAATATATTATGTATGTATGTATGCATGTATGTATGTATGTATGTACGTATATATGTATGTATGTATGTATGTATGTATGTATGTATGTATGCATATATTAACGACCTTGCCCTTTGTATAATTAGTTTCCATTTTATTTAATTTTTTTGCGACTTCTGATACTGCAGGATTAACTAAATACTTATTTATACCTTATATTAACGATTGATTGAGCATATTTTTAGCTAACAAGAAACTTAAGTGTTGTTGTTTACTTTAAGGCCCAAATTACAAACTTATAGAGTAGTTGGTGAACACGTCATATAAGTTATAACGCCAAAAGAAGTATGTAATGAACAGGACACCATTCAAAAGGTCTTAGCCACAAGATCCAGTCGTTAATGCCCCAAACTTTGTAAAGCTTTCCATACTCATGGCTCTCTCCATACTCTGGCCCACGGTGGGTGGGGGAAGAAAGGAGGATAATGCATGTGTATAAATTCTATGCGTATGTCTAGAGGCGTCGATAGTTATGATGGCTCCGGCCTCTCGTTAGCCGCCTCGGTTCTCGGTTCTTACATAAAAGCGGGGAATGCCTCTCTACAATCTTTACCGTATTTTCTTTTTTCATTTCATTTTGCAGTTTTCAAAATGCGTTTAGACGTTGGAAGTTCTAAAGGAAACTTTGCATTTAACAGAGCACGTTCTAGAACTTCAAGAAGTAAGCCGAAAGAAAGTTTGTAATGAACGGGACACCATTCAAAGGGTTCACTCACGAAAATCTATTCGATAATGCCCAAAATTGTGTAAAACTTTCCATACTCATGGCTCTCCACTCTGACCCACGCAGGGGCGAGGAAAAAAGAGATAGCGCTTCTATGTGTATGGGCGTCGGTAGTCATGAAAGCTTCGGCTTCACATTTGCCCCCTTATACTATAAAAAGCATCTGTTTATTAAAAATCTCGTTTCTTACTTAAAGCAGGGTATGACTCTCTACAATCTTTTCTATTTTTCATTTCATTTTGCAGTCTTCAAAATGCCCCTAGACGGCCCCTACCTATAAGACACTAAAATAATTGTATGTAGGATTATAATCTATAAGTAATTGTGTATTTAAATAACATAATTAATATAAATAAAATAAGTCGGTGTATCGCAAGTTTCTACAGGATTATAAACATTTTATCACTCTATCACCTATTGCTAAAGATTTATCAACTACCTATTTATCAATTAATTTTAAAGAATAGACTACTAGGATGTCTTGGAATACCTTGACCAGTTTACCTAATCTTGTTTACTTTATAGACATGGTTTCACAACAATATCAAAGAATACATTATATCAATTACCTAGCGGCTAGCACCCACAGTTGTGACCAATGAACTCGATATTTAATCAGTGAACTCAATGTTTAGTCGGTAATCATTTAGAATAGACTAGCTTCCGCCCGCGGCTTCGCCCGCGTGGCATTTCGGACTTCAAAAATGATTCAAAATTGATGATAATCTGATATGAAAGCTATAGTTAAGTTTCATGAACTTATACTGTTAAGTTTCATGAAAATCCGTTCAGTAGTTTTTGTGTGAAAGAGTAACAAACATCTTTACAAACTTTCGCATTTATAATACTAGCTTCCGCCCGCGGCTTCGCCCGCGTGGATTTCGGACTTCAAAAATGATTCAAAATGTTAACTTATTATGTTATTCTGATATGAAAGCTATTTACTGTAAAGTTTTATGAAAATCCGTTCAGTAGTTTTTGTGTGAGAGAGTAACAAACATTCTTACAAACTTTCGTATTTATAATATAAATAGGTTTAGTAGGATTATAATTCATTTCAAATAGCATTAGATTTTTTTTTAAATTAGCTAATTAACGCGACTTAATCCGCGTTAAGGCGTTGTCAAATATGGAGAACTATCGCGTTATAGACTGAATGTCTAGATGTACCTAGTGTCTGGCTTTTAGGAATACCCGTTCCAAAGCTGAAAAAGACACATATAAATTACAAATTAGTTCGATTTCATACTATGAACCTTTCGAAACTCAAACTCTTGATATTACGCCCTCGTCGCCGTGATTTCCGATCCCCTTTACATAGACTTAGATAAACTTAAGTTATCCGTTACTGTCTGTTTGTACATTTTTTTAATATTCATGTAGATGGATTTCATAATTTTTTGAGAAGGTGGCAAGTATCGTGTTTTTATAGTGCAAATTAAAAATCATCTAAATTTGAATAGACAATAGTTTGGGTACTTTCTTCAGCTCGGGACCCGGTGATGAACATAATCAAATCATCATCATCAATCAAAAAAAATCAAACATGACACCTCAAGGCTGCAGGATACAATAAGAATCGTTTGCGTTAATCGGAAATATTAATTATAACCTAACTAAATATTTATAATTATAAATCTTCAGGTACTTTCAATATATCTATCTAATATATAAAATTCTCGTGTCACAATTTTCGTTGCCATACTCCTCCGAAACGGCTTGACCGATTCTCATGAAATTTTGTGAGCATATTGAGTAGGTCTGAGAATCGGCCAACATCTATTATCATTTTTCATCCCGATATTCCCACGGGATCGAAAGTTATACCATCATAACTTATAACATCAGGACATCATTCATCTGAGTCCATCGTGATCATGGTTACTGTAAGGCTTCTGAAATCGTCCTTCATCTGAGTCCATCGTGATCATGGTTACTGTAAGGCTTCTGAAATCGACGAGATTATAAAATTCTTAAATAAACCGCGATAATATCCGTTAAAATAGTTTTATTACAATTACGTATAGCATAATCATTACATGGATACAAACTTTAACATATGGCTAAAACGGTTGTCTACCGGACACTATGGAAAGACTGAACACGTCGCACGAAACGCCATGGACAGCTGCCACTTTACTTCGTAACTTCTGTCGTGTCGGCCAAATGCTGCTGCAATGCAGAACGTTTGACGTAACGGCAACTTACAAAGGATTAACGGCGTGTCCGGCTTGTTATTAACCGAAACTGAAACAGCTATTGAAACTTAATTCTTTGATGGGCCAAGGCAAGGATAGATTTACATTTCACTATATCTCACCAAAGCGGGTGAGGGGCCAAAAAATGCCAAAAACGATACGTCGACCTGTAATGTAGCGCTTACACGTTGGGCCAATCTCGGCCAACTCAGAGCTGCCTACCGTACTAGTATATAGAGTTTTGTTATAGTAAAATAAGAATAGTAAGCTATCTAAGTCCAAACTCCTCGTTTGCCCTCTTTGCCACAAAAATAACTATGTTTTATTTTCATATAGGGGCAAACGAGCAGTCGGGAAAATTTTCATGAATACCAACGCTCATACACATTCGCATAGAGGCTTTACGGATATCCTTTCTCCTCCCAACTGGCTACTTACTCACCGCACGAAACGCGACAGCACAGCTATCACTTTACGCCAGTCTCATGTGCTTACATGAGAGGTGGTCTGGAGGAGGACCTCCTGGTCGTGCCGACCCAAATTTGGTAAAATGGTAACTGTTAATAAAATAAGGCAAATTTACGAAATTACTATTGTATAGCCTCTATGCGGATGTCCACCAACTTATCAACCATAGACCATAGTCTATGGTTGGTAGGTACCATATCTAGGGTTGGCGGGTCTACCGACGCCAACGTGTAAACGAGTGGTTGGCCGTGGTCGGCCGTGGTTGGCGATGGTTCCCCCTCGACGGATCTCCACCTTGTCGTGGTGAGGGGGCTTAGTAGCTGTGGCTTGGACAACCACGGTGAACCAAGAGGGATCCCGGGTGGGGACGCGTCGGGTGGGCTTCGCTGGGGCCCTCTCAGAATGCGTCCATAGAGGAGGGGTCGCGGGAGGAGAGGTGTCTCGGTGTGTCGTTACCGTGCACCCTATCCCCCGCGACCGTACGGGGGCGCACCGTCTGTTGCGTTGGCGGTGGGGCTGCAGAGGAAGAGGAGATGCGGTGTGTCGTTGCCGTCCTCCCTGTACTCTGCGGCCTTTCAGTGGTTGGTTCGCCGCCCAGCGGATGGGACCAACCAATGCCGGAAGTCCTCCACCCGTCCCTCTAAATCAGCAGATGGCGGCGTGGATTCGGACGACCGGCGTGGGGTGCTCCGTTGGAGCATTAGGATCAGGGGTAAGGATGGGAACCTGACCCCATTGCACGGTTCCAACGTGGAGTTAGGGACTGTTCAAAGGATGCCGGACAGTCCCTAAGGAGGAGGAGTCTGGCCTTTTCACCGAGGCCGGCCTGTCGCTGGAGGCGCCCTGTTGCTTTCAGATCCGGGGCCTTCCAATCATAGCGGCTGAAGGGGTGCCTTTTTGTGCCAGGGGTTTAGTCGGTAGGGACAACCCAGTTGTCGAACCCGAGACTGTACCCGGTTGAGCCACCCAAGCGTAAAAGCATTCCCCTGCGTCAAAAAAAAATTGTTGGCGAGGGTTGGTCGCCGACCCGGACCAGTGTCGGTTTTTCGACACAGATCAAAGGGAGTTGGCGGTCAGCTAATGTTGCCACAACCGTACCTACTATAATATTAGTTAATAATATTAGTATAATAATATTAGTATAATAATATTAATAATATTAGTATAATAATATTAATAATATTAGTATAATAATATTAATAATATTACTATAATATTAGTTAATATTAGTATTGTACTAAACAGGGTTATTTTTTGGTCACCGGCCAAATTTTAAAATAAGGACGTAATCATCATTCCAAGAGTGTGTTTTAAGTTTTATCGTCTAATTGTAATATTTGTTTATATAAAAATCGATTTGAAATTGTCCTAAAAAAGTCATAGATTGTTGTTCTTATACGAAATGTATCGACTTCAAAGTCAGTGACCTACGATGAGTCGCGAGTGTGATGCACGTGGTGGCCAAGAAATATGTTTTACAACATGGGACAAAGTAATTGTATCTTATTATTTTTTTAATATTTTTTATTTCATAAATCGAATGTGTTAATGATTCTGAACCAAACCAGAAAAGTTGGCCGGTGACCAAAAAATAACCCTGTATACTGTTGAAAAAATTATAGTACGCAAAAATACTACTTATATTTTCAAGACTGAAATATTTATATTGCAAATAGTTAAAAATCGTGTTTATTGATGCATGCTCAATGTCTCAACAAGCTTTTTTTTTTTATTTGGATCTGTCCCGCCTATCTATACTAAACTTAAAGTACTATATTTGATTGCAGTATACTATATTTTTTAATTCATATTTTGAAAAATTCTTTATTTCGCCGAAGAAATGTTGGCAACCTTACGGCCAGCGTTTGTGATTTTGGCCGAGTATAGCCCGCCAACCTTAGCTGCGCTCTGCGGTTTCATCCGCGTATATGATAAAAAACGTGGTTTTTTTTATAGTATAAGAGGGCAAACGAGGAGTTTGGACTTAGATACCTTACTATTCTTTATTCCCGTGACAATACTATAATATATTAAAGTACAGTAGGCAGCCCTGATTTGGCCGAGGTTGGCCCAACGTATAAACGCCACCTAGGAATATTTGTAATAAAATAAACAACAGAACTTTTATATTTAAAATCTAATCTGTAATGAAAAATGTAACGAATGTCCGAGCGGAAAAGCTTTATGGAAATAATGTAACTTTAATAGTATATTAAAAGTAAGTAAAGTAATGAAAAATGTAACGAATGTCCATGCGGAAAAGCTTTATGGAAATAATGTAACTTTAATAGTATAATAAAAGTATATAAATAAGTTAATATCAGAATGTTTATAAATTAAATTAAAGCCTAAAGTCAGAAAAACCGAGTTGATTTTACTCAAAATTGAAAGTTGATTGTTGTTAAGTATATTTTTTGAAACATCAACTGTACATCATGGAGGCCAAAGGTCCATACAAAAATAAAACGTCTCCTTTATTTTGAAACTTTTAGTAAAAAAAAATTATAAATTTGAATAAGTACAGTCGTGCCATCTATTGCCGAATAGTAATCAAAACATGTAATTTTATTTCTATCTCTTTTCCCCGCTAGATGGGCGTTGTTCTCAGCGTCTATGGGTAAACGACTACTAGCGCCACTGTCACTTGTTTGTAGTTTACTCACTGTGCTCACTGTTTTGAGGCAGTTATTGTAATTTGTGTGTGTGAGGTTATGTTTGAAGTCTTATTAATTAAAATATATAGGTCTGTTGTTCTTATAAATTAATATAAAAATGGAGAAAAGAAAAGAAAAATTAAGTACTTTAAAAGTGTGCCGTTTCTGTTTAACGGAAAGTGATACATTGGAGAGTTTATATGAGAGAAACCAAACATCAAAAGATCCAGTAAATCTGCACCAGAAAATTTTAACTTGCGTTAAAGTCGAGGTATTATTTATTTTATTTTAAATTTACTGTTGAAACCCAAATAATTTATGGTATCTGAAGTCCAAAATAAATATATTTTGTAATAGACGCCACCTATTTTAGCGGTCGGTTTTGTCTACATGGCGTAATGGCGCCTAGCGTCGTATTGATAAAACTATTTTACCATTGTTGTTTTAATTTATAACACAAAAGACATACGTAACACAAACTAAAAAAATATCAACATAATTAACTTAGTTACTTTTTGCGTATGAACTAAGAAAATCTGATAAAATTGATTACTAATTCTACTTACTAGCTCCACCTACTGGATGTTGGATGTAATTAATTTTAATAAATTTGATATTTTTATGTCGATAATAAAAATTATTTTGTGATTACCAGGTTTTTCCTTCCGACAAAATGCCATGCTACATTTGCAATCGCTGCATTTTTTTAATGAATATGTTCTATGACTACAAACGTATTGTTCGCCAAGCAGACGAAAAGATATTGCATTATATACAGAATGGTACAGCATTGGAACCAATAAATATTACTCCTTTATTATCAAAAGTAAGTATTCCTATGTATTTAAGTTACTATTTCTATATCACTAATATCATAAATAATCAGTACACAAACAGTAGATAGAGTTGTACTACACATACCATTTAATTAATCCAAATTATATTTACTAGGTATTTTTAAAAAGCACCAAAGATTTGGGTGTTGTGAAAACTATTGTAGAAGGAGGTGCCACTGTCCAAGTTTCATCCCAGGACATTTCAGACAGTGAAGAAGAGGAGAATGCTAATATTTACAATATAAAGGTACATAAATGTTATGTGTTTTTAGAATAAAAGAGAGCAAACGAGTAGTCCAAAGTATTAGTATGCTTATCAACATCCATAAACATCTTGAAAGTCATAAACCACACTGAATGTAACAACATAACTGTCCCTGTATGGAGATAACATTTGATTTGTCAAAGCAATAAACAGTAGAAAGAGGTGAGGTAGAGTGCTGCATGAGTAGGGTTACCATCCGTCCAGGTTTCCCCGGATTTGTCCTAGTTTAGAGGACGTCTGGGGAGCGTCCGGGCGGGGTTTTATTTGTAGTCTGGATTTTGATTTGATTTTTGAATTATTGATTTGATTCAAAAAACTAAGACTAAAAATTTCATGTTTTGAAAGGAACATATATGGTTACTGGAAGTAATTTTTTTAAAGTTCGTCATTTAGGTTAAAATAGCATTAAAATAAATAATAATTGATTTATGACCATTAAAACTATATTTTATTCTTCTGAGTATCTTATGAAAAATAGTATTTTTTAATGTCCGGGTAGGAAGCTCAGAAATCCGGGGTTCTTACGTGCCTTGTCCTGGTTGGCAGATTTTTGAGATGGCAACCATATGCATTAGTAGTGCATGCATGCATACATATAGCAGAATTATATTTGGTAATACTTGTAATTTCTTTAATGGAAACAATTTTATTTTATCAGTTATTACCATATCAGCGGCATACTGCAAGAACTCATTAATTGACATTTATAAAATTTTAAAAATTAACTATATTAGTGTTATTAAATTGATAAATAATTAAAAAATTCCTGTAGCTAAACTATTGCACCAATTGATCTGATTTTTGTTGTGAAGCCTTCAAATGATACACTAAATATATGGTTTCATTTAACGCTTCTCGCTTTTATCAACCTTGTACAAGTTTGCTTCATTCTACACAAACTAAGTAATTCTAAAATATGAATCTATGATCAGTTTTGGAGAATTCGTTATATCATTATCATCATTAGCAGCTAAAAGATGTCCACTGCTGGACTAGAGAGCACAACACACACGTCACAGTCACAAGCAAATATTATATAGTATGTATTATTACTTGATAGATAGGGGATGGAGTAGATGGAGAGAGTCAAACAACTTGCATAAAAGTGGTTGCTGCGAAAGACAGCCAAGACAGTTTGGAAGATTCTGGCGAAAGTAAAGGTAACAAAAAAAATATTTTACTATTCGTTTTTATTTATAAGACCTGATGTTGCGTGTGTTCATAGCTTTTATTTTCTATTATATATTTATTAAACTTTTAGCACATTAGTGATACCTTATTTCATTTATGTTGTGCTTTAAGTTGGCATATGTTTATTATGTAACATCTTTTTTTTCAGTAGTCATTATTTTATTTTATGAATTTGTGCATGAAATTTCTTTTATTTTAGAAGTATGGAAACAAGCATGTAATGTTTTTTGTTTATAAAGGTGAGATAATTTTTACTATATTAATTAAATGAAATAATTAGAAAAAATACAGTATGTAATATGAAATAATTTGAACCAAGTACATTAGAAGCTTGATTTCAATTTATAAGGACATTTGAAATATTGATAATTATATCATTAATTATTACTAACTAGTTATCATTTTAATTCCCAAGGACTTTATAAAAACACACACATCCATAAAAATGGCAATATCTTAAACTAACCTGGTTTAAAAATAAAATATATAATCAAACTCACATTAATAATAAATAAAATTACAAAAAAAATGCCAAGAAATGGAGATTATTTATTTTTTATCTCCGATAACAAAATCTTGTTCTAACTATAAACCATCAAGACTTTCTTGTTTTAACTATATACATTCACAATTCATGAGATATCATTCAATTATATATTATATTTTATAACTTTAAGCTAACAAGCATACATTATAGCATAAAATAAAATTATATAATGGACAGCGGCCATTGTTCTTCATCATTATGATCATAACCTCTTAAACATTAATTTATTTTAGATCCTTGGGTTAAATATTTCATAAAACTGAATTGTCAACAATTGAGCTTCTAATGTACTTTTTGTTTTTTATTGTTACTAATATTTTATTAAACAACTTATTGAAATTCAGAAATAGAGGATAGAACTGAGGAACACAGCCCACAAACAGGTCTGGATGACGGATGTTGGCCATGTGATGAGTGTGACTGTACATATCCGCTACAACAGTTGTTGGATTTGCACAAAACACAGAAGCACAGAGCCAGAAACGTGCAATGTGACAAGTGTGACGCGTAAGTTTCTTTAAATATGTATAATGTACCAACAAATATAATAAATATTTTAGAAAAAGGGAACGAACAACATTCGGAGATATTTAGAGACCGATTCAAATTAACATCTGCAAATGCAGATGCGTTGCTCTCCTTAACCCCCAGTATCATGTGAGTGATTAGGTGCTTTGTTTTATAGCATAGAAGTCAAACAAGCAGCTAGGCCACGTGATATTAAGAGATTACCTTCGCAGTCGTGATGGTACAATTTAGCTTTAATACCTATTGTCCGTTTTTTAATTTAAGAGACTAAATTGACAGGAGCAATGTTGCTAGTTTTTTGTGATTCATAAATAGCGTTGTGCCACTATTGGAAAAACAATTATAAGTTACCTACACAGAAACGTGAATAAAAAATACTATAATACAATATCATTATGGCATATAGGTCTATAAATTAAAACCAAGTGCGAGTAGGACTCGCGCACGAAGGGTTCCGTACCATTATCTACTTACACTACTACTACACTGTATAATAAGACGAAAAAATTCGCAAAAATCACGTTTGTTGTATGGGAGCCCCTCTTAAATATTTGTTTTATTTTAATTTAATTAATGTTTTTTAAAGACAATATATAACTTAATATTCTGTGAATATTTCAAGTGTCTACCTGTTGCCGTTGTCAACATCGAGCACAAACGAACAAAAAGTATATACTGGTAACTCCAAAAAGATTTCGTACTTTAATTTTAATTTAAATATAATATATATCTATACTAATATTATAAAACTGAAGAGTTTGTTCGTTTGAACGCGATAATCTCTGGGACTACTAGTCCAAATTGAAAAATTCTTTCCCTGCTAGTTAGTCCATTTAGCGAGGAAGGCTTTAGGGTATATACCATAACACTTGTGTACGCGTGTTAAGCGGGTGAAACCGCGTGGCGCTGCTAGTCCATAATAAAATGGTGTCCAGTGTGATCCTAATAAATTTATAGTTGTAAACTTGGGTTGCAGCACAAGAAAATGTTTATTTTGTTTTCAAAAATCATTATTAATTTACGTTTCAATAAATCGGTTTAATAGGCAACACTACACATAAACGCTGGTATCATCATTTGTAAAGTCGACATTTATACCTGTGAATTTAGTCTCTCAAATTAAAAACCATTAATAAATTATAATATGATTTGTAAATAATGTTAAATGATTTTGAATACATTGAGAGGTTTTTAACACTTACTTAGTTAATATATTGGGTCATCATCATCAGTCTTTATCAGTTCACTAATAACTGCATACCTAATCTCAAACCTACACAAAAATGTCAAAAAAATTTGTTGCGTTCCGAAGGCGTTTAGTCACAATCAATGACATGAAATTTCTATAATACTCTTTCTCAAGATCTCATTCAATAATTATTTTCAGTAAATTTTTCAATAAGTACGATTTATCCACACATTTATTACGCCATTCTGA
>LUGF01002707.1:131646-172645 GCA_001625245.1 Calycopis cecrops
CGCCCACCAGGAAACGCGGCCGCCCGAGGAAAGAACCGCAAACGTAAGTTCTTTTTAAATTTTTAAAAATTTTTAATATTTTGAATTCTATTTAGAGACGTTAGGACAGGCAAAAATATGTCCCGAGTCGATAACGTGGTACGTAGAGCACAGGAAAGAGGAGCGACACTAATTCGTAAGTGTGTGCTGCTAAATACAGGTTATTTTACTTTATTGTTTTAAGTTTTTACTTGGACCGGCAGGCCTTATGACTGCCTTAGGCAGTTTTCATGAGTTTTTAAATATTCTTATAATGTAAACAAAAGCACTGCTTTAAGTTAAACATCTGGTTATAGTAGTATTTCAGGATGTTAGTTGGGTGAATAGCAATAATTTTATCTCAGTCTCAAATTTAGTTCCAAGTGTACTTACGATCCTCGACTATGTTAAGGTCGTTACCACAAAAAAAAATTATGTTATAATAAAAAATCATTGATGTTATGTCTTTAGTCTTATATTTATAATTAAAGTTACATTTAATCTCACAGAGTTCCAGCGAAATTAAAGAAAGAAGAGGAAGAATCTGAAGAGGAAGTCAAAGAAAAGAAAGATCCTCCCGTCCTAAAAGAAACGGACACCAAGGATTTGAACAAGGTGAGTTCCCAGCTTAGACCGTGAGATACACTTAATAGGGAAGAACCATGAGTTGACTGGGAATAAACTTTATGGCAAAAATAAAAAAATATAAAATAAATTGTAAATATGAATGGCTTTTTCGTCTTTTATTATGACTATGGACGAAAATAACAAAAGGAAATTAACACTTAACGCAACTAACTGTACGAATCTAGGTGAATAAAAGTTGTGCCTACATCAATGGGCTATTTTCCAGTATTTAAAATATAAGCTTATTGAATGTAATCTTTAATTAATATGATTTATGAAGTCATTATGTAGTGAAATAATCACGTGATACGAAACGATTTGAAATTGATTATGACGTCAGTATTGCGTGAGCTCTATGGTAGCCCCGGGTACCGTAATATGCGTAGTAACTAAGTTGCCAATTGTCATTTGTCAAAGAGTTGTAGGTCATAATTTTAATATTATGGTCACTGTTAAATGTTGATACTTGATACAAATGTTTGTTATTACAAAGAGAATACAAAATAAACAAATGCTACATAAGAAATAAGTCACATACTTAAGTCATTCACTACTATTTAGGATACAGAATATCTACGTCACAGGACGCCATTTTGCTTAAAGAAGCGTTTTCGCGGGTCTTTAAAATTTTGAATTTCGAATTCAAAATTTGAAAGTAAATACTTATCAGAATAAAAAAATAAAAAATGTATAAGTTCATTGATCACTGATAAACATTCTGGAGTGGTTTTTGAAAACTTGGAAAATAGCCCATTTGGTGGTGTCCATAAATTACCTGAGGTGCTTTTTTTTTTAATTTTCTGTCTCTTCTCTCCACCCCTCTTTTCTGACTCCCCTCTCCAATGTGAGATTAGATGAAATTTGACTGGAGCCTCTCCCCCCCTCAAACATCTCATGTAATTTTTGGATGCCCCCTTTCCAAAGTGTGTCTTTCTTTGCCTTGGCGCTCATTAAAAAAGGCATATGACTGGCTGGAGAAAGACTGATTATGAGGCAATATGTGTGATAAGGTTGTAAAGAAATCTTCCGCTGCCTCTGTGATTTATCAAAATAGAAAATTTATCTCGTTTAAAAAAGTTGCTTTTATATAATTATTATTCTTGCAGACACCAAATAATGTGACAGAAGCAAAATCCCCTCCGGTACTTGTATATCCAAGTGGACAAACACTTAAAAAGGTAAATAATATTTGTTTTGATTTATACACGGTTATTTTGTCACACAACCAGCAACAGCACCAGCAAGCTCTTACGTATAGATAGCTTGCATCTTTTACAACATGTTCTACGACTTGATATAATTCGATTTTTTTTCATACAATAATAAATACGTATAATTTTTCGCACGAGCGTTATAAATGATCACATAATTACGTAAGATAAAGTCAACAAACTTGTGACGTGCGGCCTGGGAACGGTAGGAGGCAGGGGGTCGTTAAAGTTGTATTAATACTTTGTATGTCTTCCGGCTGATGATGATGATGATGTTCAAACTGCTAATTAACAATCATAATTACAGGTTCCTGTCAAAGCTTTGCCACCAGGAGTTAAACCACTTCCTCTACCAGCAAATGCAAGACGTAAGTTTTTTCTTTATATTTACGTAGTCTTTAATGCCTTTTTTTGTGGGCAAAAATATCACTCTTGGACAAGGGTCAAGAGGTAAGGATTATGGAACCGGGACAAAGATTTGTAGTCTTTGTAAAAAAATCACATTCGCATCAGCTACATTCTACGTAGTACATGTAAGAAGAGTTACACTGTCCCTTAGCACATCTAAACGGCGCTATGACCTATAGAGGGAGGAGAAGGAAGGCGGGGCAACTCATTTGTATAACGTCTATGCGCGATTGCTCCTATTTCTCCTTATGCTGTAAAAAAATCTGCGCTTGCAGAGCAACAATGGTGTACATCCGAAATTGTTGCGGAAAATAGAAAGTGATATAATAGTTTTCTAAACTTTAAAGTGAAGCTAAAATTAAAATAAGCTCTTCCTGATAATTTCAAGATATGTTTATTAATTATTGGTATAACTTTCAGCTATGGCGACAAATGATCTCTGCGAAATGCAAATAGGAAAGAAAGTTGTCAAGGTACAGAAGATAGTTATGACCAGAGCAGAAGTAGAAGCTATGGCTAAGAAAGGCCTTGTAGAGATGAAGGTATGTATATATAGGAATGTGCATAATAACGATCAGTAATTAATAAAATGTCATATTTCGTAAACGATAGAGTGACATGCACACATAATCTTAACAAAATCTGCTGTCATGAAAAAAAAAATTTCAATTTCATTATTCATCCTAATCCCTTTAAAAAGTTTTTTTTGTGAAGAAAAGGAAATACATCGTGAGTTGGCGATGGTAAACATTTATATACCTAGCACAGGAAAGTGAACTACGCTAACTCGGGGCAGCTACACTTTTCTGTTTTAATCTTTCTCTTTAATGGGCAATCACTGTGACTGCCTATGTTAAATGACTAACACTTTGACCAGATAACATCAGAAAAGTTGAATTTATAAACACATGATTTAAATATATATAATAATTGTTTTAGGACGGCACAATGGTGTTGAAGCAGGGTATTAAGTTACATCCCTCCGTGGAACTGGCTAATATTAAATCTACTTTAGTGGGCGATCCTGGGAAGACAGGTAAATATCTAGCATTGTACTGCAACACAACTTAGCCTGCATAGACACATGTTCACGTCAGTACATTATTGAGCTAGACAGAGATAACAGGATGCCATGGTCCCTGCACCAAGTTTGCATGCAGTTACTCCCTTGTTCTACATTTATAATCTGTACGTACAATGACAGATTTTTTAAGTAGTGCCATGCTGCACTTCAGTCGATTTGGCCTGTAGGAATAGAAAAGTACATCCGGCTGACATAAAACCTCCACAAAGTGACACATATGCCGTTTGTTAGTTTCTGGTGGCCCTTTGACTGGACCCCACCTCTCATGCATAATAATTATGTGGATATCTATGGGAGTCCGTAGTCACCAAGCCTCCGGACTACTCGTTTCTTCCGTTATACTATATAAAATATATATCATTGATCGGAAAGGTTAGCCGAAGATCGAGGCCAGTGGCGTGCTATAGGAGAGGCATATGTCCAACAGTGGAATGCAATAGGCTGATGATCATGATGATGATTAATTACTTTTATTATTATTGTAGATGTTGCAAGCGAAGCTGCCACCAAGAAGGAGAAAGCAGTTCCCACGAGGTGTGATCTCGAGGAGTCGTGAAGCTCCGTCATAGTAGAGAACTTGTTTCCACGTATCAGCCGCTGACTGACAATGTCATTTGTAAATATTGACTCGAACGCTTAGTGAAACTGCTCTAGTGTACCCTAATGTGGTTGACACGTAGTGACAACTGTTTGAACAGATCTGTTTTTTAAATGTCATAGACATGTAGGCTACTTTTGGTTGGCGAGGCACGCTTTTGGCGTGCGGGAGTCCCGGCATGCGGACTAGCGACTAATTAAATTCACCGGTGTTACGGGAACTCAATTTACAAATTTTTTACATCATACTTCAAATGTAGTGACTAATGAAAACGTAACGCATGCGGGCTTTATGGCATGCGAACCTCCCGTACCCCGATAGCGGGGTAACAACCAATGAAAACGTCTTTATATGCATTAATACATTTAGTATATACGTAACACATCATGTGTTTTTAAATATATTCCTTTATAGTATGTAGTCTAAATGAGTTTATGGATTTGTAATGAAATTGCAAAAGACAAAAGGTTCATATTGAATGTCAAACTATGTTAAATGTATTTGTGTCTGATTTATGTTATACTGCGTTTAGAATTTTACCTCTTACAGTTCTGTTTTCGGAAGTTTGGTAATAAATAACCTGTCATCCCATTCAAAATACTGTCAGGCAATGACAGGTGTACAATATTAGGGTTACCCATGTTATATTTTTCCCCCTTTATAGGCGTTATAAACATCAGAAGTTGTTTTTTTTTTTCAGGATTTTAATTTGGTTTTTATTTACTATAATACTTTTTTAATTTTAGTAATTATGTCTCTATACTTACTAAAATTAAAAAACTAACAGTATTTTTTACCCAACCTAATGTCAGAGGTAAAATAACTTTAAACGCACCATATGTGTAATCTCTTAGTGAACATTTTTGTTTTTGTGTTTCTGTGGTTCAAATTATGCGAACATATATTATACACGTGACTTTCAAATGCACACATTATTGTCGTGTCTCAATTAACATGTAGGGTACGCCTTCTGAAATAAATGTATTTGTATTAAGACAATATTAAGCGTAATAATAAGTGTCATATTATTCTGTTTTTTTGTCACCCTCCTATCCTTTATGATCGTTGACTTACAGTTTACTTATGTCGACTCCCATAGACATCCCGATCTGCGAAAGAGGCACCAAGAAAACCAATCGGCAATAGGATTCTCATTGCCAGAGGGTAAGATATACTTTATGCCTGATGATAAAGTTGTGATAACTTCTACTTCGTATGGACTATTTTAATTATATACATAGTGAAATCAGGCCCGTCGCCAAAACAAAAAAAAAATTTTGAGGGACTACCTACTTTTTTAGATTAACTTTTCGGGTACCGCGAGCGTATTATTAAGACGCTTCAAAAAAAGGCCGTGAACACGTGTTCGTACCGGAGGTTTTAAGGGATCAAACTAACAGTCAAAGCCTATTGATGCCTACCATAAAATCCATGCAGACAAAATTACGTAAACACATTGCCCTTTTTCCTCTCATTGGGCCACCTAAAACTCACGCACAAAATGCGACTCACTGGAGGAATCCTGTTGCCCGCTGATCCTCTCTAAACTCTCTAACTCTAATTATAGCGGCTGAAAGCAACCTTTTTTTCAAGCAAGACAGCAGACGGTCAGTAATACTTCAGAATATTGATTTTCACAAAAATATTGTTAGTGTATAATTATGTTAGAACCCATTGAGTGCGGCGGACGCCGATCGGCGTCTTTTTTTTCCTTTCCAAGTGCGGCAGACGCCGATGGGCGTCAAATTTTAAATGAGTTTATTTTCTTCAAGAATCCAAATTATTAAAAATTTCTGCGACATAAACGTTTACTTTTCCTATAGCTACGAGGTACTGAGCATAGTTTCTGTGAAATCATCTCTTCAAAAATTCAAATATTATTGATAAATTGCGGAGGACGCACATCGGCGTCTACCAGGAGTTAGTAACATTTTATCCATGATGCTTTTAAATTTTTTATATGCACATTTTATTTGTGCAGATTTAAACATTTAGACGGTATTTTATACTTGATTTATGGATAGACTTGCGAGTTACTTGCGTGACTCATTTCTATATATGAATATCAGTGTTTGACGAGATTTACAGACCGGCGTAAAGTGTTAGCTTGCTGTCGCGTTTTGTGCGGTGTGTAAGTAGCCTGTGGCCCATGGAGGAGGGGGGAGTGGGGCAACGCATCCCTGTATAAACTATGCGGATGTCTATTGGCGTCAGTAGTCTGAAAATGGCTCCGACTGCTCGTTCGCTATTTTTTTATTATTCTTTTTACAGTACAAGAGGTTGTATTATAAAAAAAATAGGTATTAAACTATAGAATCTGTTATAGAAAATGAGATTTCTATTCTGTAGTAGTAGTAGCTTTAATCGGCAGCTGGAGTCTCATATTAGTTAATAAAAAAAAAATTAAAAGGAGCGAAAAAAAAGGTAACAAGACTTCTTTCACTGGGAACTTGTATTTTTTAAAATGCCTACAATACATAATACTCACCAAGGATATTTAGTTCAAAGGGTTAAAATTATGAATGATAAAATATAATATGTATAATGTTTTAATGTAGTTTAGAAGTTACCAAAGGTTGGTATACTCTGGCAAATCAACAAATAATAAAAAAAAAATAATTTTAACACGAATATCTAATAAATGTGGTGACTATTTAATGTAAAACGACTTAAAATATATTATTTTACTTTGACTTACTGTTTTCATCCATCATTTTTAGCAAAAACACAATTTTTTTAAAGTTTTAACTATTAATGGCAGATTTAACTGATTGTGACAAAAATAAACCCCTTTACTTAGCTCCGCGTATATCGGTCTACAATTTACGAGCTAACTGTAAGGTTGGCGAACTGAAAAAAACGAATTTTTTTTCGAATTCTCCGGGTGCGGCAGACGCCGATCGGCGTCTAAAACTTTCCTTCCGAGGTGCGGCGGACGCACATCGGCGTCCCGTCGAAAAAGGCGGCCGCAACTGAGCAGAAATCGTAGTTTGGAGCGCCGCATTGAATGGGTTAATAAGTTACTACATAAATAAGTTGTACCTAATTAAAATTAAAAACATCTTTATTATCAAAATAAAAATTAAAGTACCTAAATTACTACTTAGTATTTGTAATTAGATACCACTATATCAGTTGGAAATAAAATTCTATAAATCATAAAATACGGATCCATTATTAAACATTTTCCAATATATTTGCGGTGAGCGGTGTGTTCCTACTACAGAAAAACTGCTATATCTTTTCATAGCTTAAAGGGGCAAAAGAGCAGCTAGATCCTTTTGATGACTACCGACGCATAAGACATACGCAAAATTGTTTTCTCCTCCCCTCCAACAGGCAACCAGTAGCTCACAAATCACACTAAACGCGATACCATAGCTGTCACTTTACGAAGGTATCTTAAGAGCGTGAAATTCTTATCCGGTGGCTCTCGCCCAAGTCGGCTGCAATGCAGCACGGCCCTATCTCTTAATACGAGTTCAGGTCAGTCAACGTTACACGTAACACAGGAAAGGACCGCAACTCGTGGCACTCACGAATGTTAGCGTAGCTACTCGTAGCATGAGTTTAGTTTCACCCTCCTGAGTTATGTTCAGTGGCGGCGGAAGGCGTGGGCGGTGTGGGCGAAGGCCCACGGCCTCGCGGTGTCTGGGGCCTCGCGCCCGGCCCCTCAAAGCAAAAATAATTTTATAAAAGTAGATACATCCCTACTAATATTATAAATGTGAATGTAAGTTTGTTTGTTACGCTTTCACGCCAAAACTACTAGACCGATCATTATGAAACTTTGTACACATATTCCTGGAGGTATTAGAAATAACATAGGATACTTTTTATCCCGAAAAAATGTTCCTGAGGGATGCCATGAAATGATTTTCCACGATATCGAAATTTACGCGGGCGAAGCCGCGGGGCGCAGCTAGTAAATAATAAATTTGAAAATTATCAACGTAAAGACTCTTCGAAGTACGAACATAGAGGAATAAATAAATAGTGTATAAATTGTTTTTTCTGATAAAAATAAGACTTCAGGTTAAGCCCTCGCGCCTGAGCTGAAAAGAGAAATTAAAATAGTATACAAAATCAAAAAGTACCTACACAATATGGTTATTTGATCATTAATAAATTACAAAATTCGTATAAATTATTTTTAGGGTTCCATAGTCAAATCGCAAAAAACGGAACCCTTATACTTAGATTCGTGATGTCAGTCTGTCCGTCCGTCCCATGTTTTTCCGAAACTATTAGCCCTATGTAGTTGAAAATTTGTAGGTTGATGTATTCTGTGAACAGCTATTCGAATTTTTAATAAAAATAAATACATTAAAAAATAAAGGGAAAAAAACGGCAACGGGGGCCGTTGCCGTTTTTTTTTTTTAATTGTTTAGGTATAGTCTTCTTTTCATACAATCTGAGGGGCCTCGCAAATGTATCTCGACCATATGAAATGTTGGTCTTGCGCCGCCACTGGTTATGTTTAACATAATAGGATAGTTTAAATTTGTTCTGCAGTCCCTAAGATCGCCTGTTTTGTATAGAACCTTAGCCATGATTTTTCAAACTTTAATGCACTGTTCGGCGAGAATTTCTGTCTTTAGACTGGACTTTTGAGCTTTTCTAACCTGCCCAAGCCAAAAAACCACTAAAGTGCTATACAAAGAACTTCATAATGTTCCCGTTCGGTGGGAATATCGCGTAGCAAACAAGATTAGTTAAAAGTTTAGTAAAATCGTAAACATTGACATGACTACTTTGTATAGCTAGAGAGAATCGGCATAATCGTAAAACTTAAAGCTTTCAGTAATGTTATTTACACAGAACTGTACTATCAATTGTGTTGATTAGTCCTCTGGTCAAGAGATGGCGCTTTTTCATATAGGTGTCGCTAGCTATGTTTCCCGCCAATGAACTGGTTACGAAGTACGTACTACGAGGCTACAACTACAACAACGCGGCTTGTTTGAATTATACTATCAAATGACATCAAAAACGCAAACAAGTCGGGCGCGAGTGGTAAAAATCTAAGCTCGAAAAACTTTTCGAAAAATAAATTCAGTGAACTGTGAAATCCTTTTAAACTTCTATTCATTTTAAGATTAAAAGTTTAAATTGCGTAAGTACCTAGTATATAATAATTGTAGTACTTAATTATTTTTTTTATAAACGTCGATATTAATATTTTTTATTAATCTAACACATAAATGAAGAACTTTTATTATTATTTAAATTAACATAGGTAAAAGAATATTTTATAGATTATTTATTATAAATGTACAATATAATTATACTGTAAATAATTGTATTTTAAAATTATGTTCCCGCTATTTTTAAAACCTAAATTCATAATAATTATAACAAACATAGCCGACAGGTGCAATACTTTATACTACTTATATTATATTTCGTGTAAGGTGAGTGTTATTAAAACACTTAAGAGCCTAATACCAAGATAAGATAACTTACTAATTCATGTCACATTCAGCGTAGGGCTTAGAAGGGCCAAAAATAATCATTTATTTTATCTTGACGTGTACAATATATGATTATGTTTAGGTACTGATAGGGTTTTCGCTTGTTGTTTCGGTTACAGATATAAACTATAAATTTATTACAAAAATATAAAGGGGATTTAAAGATATTTTTTCTATCGTAGTAGAGTTAAGCACCTACTCACGCTTTCGTAGGCTACGAAGTTAAGTATATTTTTAACTTACATTTATTTTCGACGATGTTGATGGTCGACGATGGGCGACTACATTATATTTTAATAATTTTTATTAAATAACTTATAATGTAAATTTATTATGGTCGAATTTCGACCAAAGGTGACCACTAGCTTTAACAAATATCTAACTGTAAGACAGCAATTTTTTGACTTTAGTTGTACTTTGTGACGTTGGGACGCGGAAAAATTTTATTAATCTAAATAATTTGAACAATACTTGTAGGGTGTGATCTTGTAGGTGTTAAGTAAAATGTCCCAAACGTAACACTTAGCACTTATTGTTATGTCTACTAGCACAAAATATTATACGTTCCGAATTACAATCAGATTCAGATTTCACATACCATTTATAGTATGAATAGTATACCTAAGTTTCCTTAGTTATAACTGAACTTAGTTTTTTCACTGGTAAATGACTAGGTACCTCTTTACTTAGCATTTTGGATATGATATCTTTTTTATTGATAATAATATCTAGCTCGAAAGCAATTCTTTATAATATTTGAAATAAAAGTTAGTCTATTTAAATAAGTAGAGTCACCGCCTGAAGTCGCTAAACAGATCCAGCATACAACTGCATAACAGCCTAATTCAATACAATAAATACAATTTTAATTAAATAACAGTGTTTATAAAATTTTGGAGCTAATCTTGTCTTGTGAGCTGTGTATTTTACGCTTTTTCGTACACACAAAATGTGATAAATCTAGATTATTCAGCTAATTTTGGAGTGAAGAACCTAGGTATTTAAATACAATATGCCTAGTTATAAATAAGTTTTTACTAATTAATTTATATTAAAACGAAATAGCGAAAATAGTGAAAATAATGTTCTAGTAGTAGTAAATGTACTAGATAAATGTTATAATTATAATTTGTAGTATGTAAAATATATTTTTTTCTTTTTTACAATGCGTTTACAACTTTTTTAAAAGAAAACACTCATAATTACCTATTTAAATTGTCCGATACTCAATTTTGGATACTTCTCCAATAATTCGCCACATGCAGAGCTCTGACATTGGCCTCTAGATTTTCACCTATTACGCTCGAATTTACACAATATTTTTTCTTACTATTTTTATTAATAGCACAGGGAGGCAAACGAGGAATCGGAGCCTTTTGATGACGTCTGACAGTCCTGGACATCCCCGTGAACGCTTCGCTGATGCATTGCCCTTATTTCCACCTCCTCAATGCTAGGCAATGCAGCCTAACTAAATAAGCACTGCATCTTACTAAATAAGCAGTAACCTCTAAAAATCTTACATATTTCTCAGCCTCTTCATTACTTACATACATCAATCAAGCGATCGTTGACAAACGTCCACGGTCCATAGACAATGCCCGGCGCGGCGTCAGTGACGTCACGCGACGTGACGAATTGGACCACTCGTGCGAGACCGCTGACAGACAATGAGACAAACAACCAGTGGCAATGCTGATTATAACTGCTCTCCTTCATACATCTATCATAGAGTATTAAATTATTTGAGTACTTTTTAAGAAACGGTATGAAGACCATGGTGTACGTAAGATAACTCTTTATATTACTGTTTCACACGATTTTACTCCTAATAAAAAAATCGTGTGAGACAGTAACATAAAGAGTCACATTTTACTACGCAACGGCCGCACAGTGAGGTAGAAAGTCATCAGACTCTCCATACGCCACTGAGCGGCGCGCAGCGTCAAGTAACACCTCAGTTTTTAGCCGGAGTAAAGCATCAATTTCACATTTCACCCTACATGCCCAATCTACAAGTCAAGTGCTTCACTTGACGATCATGTGGAATTGTGCATATGGGGTGGGATGTGGAATAGGTGCTTAAAAAAATAATAATATATCCTAGCAGATTTCGTGTACGGCGGCCGTCTATATAGACGAGCCATCTGCGCAGGACATATTATAGTGCACAAGTGTGCGCGCAGACACAAGTGCACTCTCTGTTCCCTCATTCTCATATTCCGATGGGACGGCAGTCTGACACGACCGGACAGAAATCAGGCGCAGGCTTACCGAGCTCTACGAGGCACGGGGGTTTAACACTGTCAACTTCCAGACTCCAGTTATTACAAATTGAAAAATCTCAATAACAATTTTCGGTCCGGTCCGATTCGAATCTGGGACCTCACGTCTGTGTGTTGAACACGTTTACCACTAGACCAGGAGGCAGTCAGGGCAGTCGCACTAGCTGCCCCCGGTTCCCTAAGCGGGCTGCTATCTACACCTTTCACTTCATAATAATTATGAACGTTCCACTTAACTCCAGTTGCTCGTGCCCCAGATGATCTTTTTAAAAACCTTTTTTTAAAAAATTAGTAAGGACTATCGCATTTGAATTTAAATTATACCAGTACACTAACTTTACACTTACCTACTTATGCTACACCAGCTAAGTTTTTTAACTATGTACTACTACTATAAATAAAATTTTATTTAGCGTTAATTAAAAGGGTCCAAAAAGGACGAATAAAGATCGATCAATCCTTGGAATATCCTACTAATATATATATGTATAGTCTCTATGCAGATGTCTAGGCGTCGGTAGTCATGAAAATGACTACAACTGCTCGTTTGCCCCCTTATACCATAAAAAAAAAAAAAAAAAAAAAAAAAAAAAAAAAAAAATGCGAAAGTTTGTACAGTAATATAGCTTTCATATCAGAATAACATAATAAGTTAAAATTTTGAATCATTTTCGAAGTCCGAAATCCACGAGGGCGAAGCCGCGGGCGGAAGCCAGTATAAAATAAATGTAGCATAAACAATCCGTTGAATCCAAATTATTTCGTGAATTACGGTCCGCATTCATAAATATTTTTTTTGCATTTGATTAGCTGTTGATGAAGGTTAATAGGCCACTTCATACCACCCTACAACCCTAACTAAACGGGTATTTTTTTTTTTTTTTTTTATGATATAGGGGGGCAAACGAGCAGTCGGAGCCATTTTCGTGACTACCGACGCCCATAGACATCCGCATAGACTATAGAGGCTATACAGATGCGCTGCCCTCCTTTCTACTCCCACCTCCATGGGCCACCGGCTACTTACACACCGCACGAAACGCGACAGCACAGCTGTCACTTCACGCCGGTCTCGTGTAAGCGAGAGGTACCACCCCGGTCGTGCCGGCCCAATTCGGCTGCATGCAAGCATGCAGTGTGCACTACCTCTTACAAAAAGTATATGAAGGTTATGTTGTTTTTACCTTTATAAGACTAGCGGATGTGTCGACTGTCGTGTAGTCCTCATCATTATCATCTCTTATCGGTCAAGTGCTTTCCTATTTCAATTAACTCCACGAAGGCCAATCTTCAACTAGCCTCATTGAACTTGGCCTAGTTCCTGCACGGAGATCATCTTCCCTAACGCTGCATCCACTGAGAAATTTGCTGGTCTTTCTGTCATTTGTTCTTCTGAGTATTTGACCAGTCCAGATCAGACCAGTCCACCACAACAGGCCTTAAATACGTCGCATGATATCAGATGTTCGGACGAAGAAAATTGTTATCTTGAGTAGCATGCGGAGAATTCTAGATTTTGTAGTCACGTTTTGGCCTCATCGGTCATCACGGAGAGGAAGCATTAAATGAAGACTTTAGAAGATCTTGAGCGTGCCATGCAAATAAGGAATGCATACTTCTTGCATGAGTATATAAAAGAATTACACCATGTGACAATACAAAACTGTAATATGCTTGTCAATTGGGGATGAAAACCGGCCATACAGGCGCAACTCTTTCTTGCACAACACAGGCCTGAAGAATAAAACTAACCTAACATATCTACTACCGTTATATGAACTAATAAGCAGAAAAATAAAAGAACCAAGATTTTATTTTATTTTAAGATTTGCTTATAAAAATACCAAACGTATAAACGCCATAAAAGTACACTTCTGCGGTAAGATGGACATAACATAATAGAATTATACACTCGGCGCTCACCTTGAGGACACGCCGACGGTGTATATTTATTCTCAAACACCTGATAGCTTATCTTATAATAACGTTCCTAACTGAAATTTCACTTTCTGTTGTTACTGATAATACACCAAATCCGTTTTCTTATGGCCCACTAAAATCATATTACGTTATTGTCATATGATTCACACATGGCGACACATCTTTTATTACACTCTACTAATATTTCGTAGAGTATTTTTGATATTTAAGAGGACTTATTTATTGATTAAAACCTTAGTTAAAACCCACTGTTGCCTATCCTGGATTAGTCCGGGTTTCTTATTTGTTTTACTCGGATGCCTGGCATTTCAAGTTGGCATCGGATTGATGGGCGACTCTGCCTTATAAAACATCAGAAATTCCCAAGAAATGCGACATCCTGGACCATTCCAAACGCACCCAACATTTTTTGAAATGCAGCCAAAGAAAATACTCATCCGATCAAGTATTCCATTTAGTGTTTAAAAAGAAAGTCTCGGAAGAACTCCGATAATAGCCCAATAAACTAAGACACTAGATAATTTTATACTTTTACCTAGGTATATTAGGACTATGATGCCAAGTGTATCATTTAAAATAAGGACAATGTTCAAAGAAAGCATCGTGAAAACTATTGCGAAAACCTTGAAGGGAACGACAAAGTATTTCTAAACGCTCATTCTAACTTGAACTAGAACGTTGTTACAATATAAAATGCAATTTATTAAGGTAATGGCTCATTAGGTTGGGCGGCGCCCAACGCCGCCCCTCGTGAAATGCGATATGGAAATACGGAACGGATATCCGGCGGTGTATTTAAAGAACTGACAGGGGTTGTAGCCTTGGCCTTGCAATATTCATTGCTGTATTTTTTTCTATTTTATATGAAAAGAGTTTCTGGTATGATATGTCTGATACATGACGTTATTATAAAACATTGCTCAACTACCATCAAAGGTGAGGGATCTAGATAAGTTTTCTCCAGGAACATCTATTGAGCAATTTCCTTTTTTTAACTTCGTAAAGACTAAGATAACACGACGAGTAGATTTTGGATCATCATCATCGGTAGAGTCAGCATAGAGCAGAGAGTAAAAAAATAATGCAATAAGCAAACAGGGTTACAGGTCACAAATCCGATGAACCTTACTGCGGGTGTCCGATAGCTTCTACGCCTTACGGTCTAATGGTAATCTGTATTTACATTCAACTGATGAATGGAACTATAACCACGACGAGAGTCAGCCCTGTTCGGAAAGACTCGTTCAACCAATTATGGCGGTTCAGAGTAGATGCATGTGTGGGTAAGTCCACAGATATAATTATTTAATATTGCTAGCTGTGCACCGCAGTTTCATCCGCGTAAGTTTCGATCCAGTGGAAATATCGATATGAAAAATAGATGTTAGCCGATTCTCAGACCTACCCGATAGGCCCACAAAATTTCATGTGAATCGGTCAAGTCGTATCGGAGAAGTATGGTAACTATTATTGTGACACGAAAATTTTATATACGAGTATACAATGTGTTTCAGTACCGGTGTCGGAGACTTTAATGGTATAAAATATGGCATTTTTCATCGACAAATTGCTGTTTGAATTCGTTTTTGCTCTCACGGTTGTAAATTGGCCGCCATTTTGTTTTTTTAGTTACCAAAACCAGGCTCTCGTACTAATTCGACCACCACTAGTCGTGTTAATGTCATATATTTATATAAAAAGTCTCATTCGATAGCCAAACGTGTAGACAATAATAACACATCCATTATGTTTTAATTATTATGAAAAAAGAAATTAAAAAAATATTTAAACTAAAAAATTTAGAATTTTTTGTGTAATTTTTTAATAATTGGCTGTTGTGAAAAATCTAGCACATTAAACTGCTTATTTTTTTATTTTAAAAAGATAGAAGATAATGTTTTCTACAATTTAATACTACACTTCTTTGCTCCCAGTGAGATAGTTTAGAAGTTACAAATTTTTTTATAAGACCCTTTTTATTGCTTATCTACGGGGCAGTTGAAAAAAATGCAAAAGTGTGTACCAAGGTAATTTAATATGCATGTAATATACATTGTAATGTAGTTACAACCATTGATCAAAGTGATCTCCGTGATGTTGCAGACATGCCATAGCTCGTAGTGATACATATTGTGTAGAACGTCGCATCATATCCTTGTTTTCTCGTAATTCATTCCCAGCTTGCAAAATTTTCGCGTATTTGGCACGTCAATATAAACTCTTTGTAAAAAGTCAAGTGGGGTTAAGTCCGGTGAACGGGGAGCATCAGATTTCGTTCAAGGTTTGGGCAGGCATGATCGATGAACTTTTGATTGGATCGATCATTCTACCGTCCACAATGAATGGTCCGAGATTTCTGGAGTTCCTAGAAACTGATTTTCGCGACGCACTTCTGGAGCTACCATTAAATTACAGGAGTGGGATGCTACTGCAGCTGGATGGTGCTCCGGCCCACTTTGCAGCAAGCGTGCGCAATTATCTTAATCAACATTACACTCGATGGATTGGGCGTAGTGGAACCATCTCTTGGCCTCCCCGTTGAAATCGGAACCGGTTTTGCATTGCTCGTCGCGCGACGTACGTGTTTTTTTGTATGCACTTTAAGACGATGTTCCCTATTGATGGATAGTGATATTAGAGATGACGGGTTAAATGAAGCTGTACAAATTAATTTGAATAATGTGAGTAATATGACGGAGGAAAATTGTGAGTTGACGAGTAGTTTGGAGGACTTAAGCCAAATACGAGATGATATGGAGAATAATATTAATGAAAAGGAGAAAAGTAGTTATAAACGAGACCGAGAAGTGGATCAAGAGGAAATGTGGACAACTATTTCGAGAAGAGGCAAACGATTCGCACGTGAAGGTCAGAACTCGATGAGAATACCCGAGAGTAAGATTGAAGTAAGCATTACTTGTACTGAAGTTCTACCGAAACAGTTTAAACTAGCTAAAATATTAAATGCAGAAAGCATCACTGATATTATACAGATTAAATATATTAATTCATATAAAGTCCTTATTCAATTCAGTAATTAAGATAGTTGTGAGAAATTGTTGTGTTCGGATTATTTTAAAAATAATAATTACAAATGTCAAAAAACTTTGGAAATACATCAGTCGTATGGCGTTATTAAAAACATTGACCTCGACTTGTCTGAACAGGAAGTTATGGATGGATTATCTTGTGAGACACAAATAGTAGAGTTGAAACGACTTAAGCGGAGAAATAGTGCCGATGGTCGTTGGGAAGCGTCGGAAGCTATTCGAGTCTGTTTTAAAGGTTCTTCATTGCCATCACACATATACATTTATAATACAAGAGTAGAAGTTACCCCCTATAAGTATCCCGTTACACAGTGCTCCAGATGTTGGAGGTTTGGACATACATTGAAAATGTGTCCGTCAAACAGATTGATATGCCCAAAATGCACTAAAAATCACGCCAATTGTGACACCAATTTATATAAATGCAACAATTGTTCTGGAAAGCATATGGTATTAGCGAGAATTTGTCCCGTATTTCTTAAGGAGAAAAGAATTAGAGAGCTAATGTCTGAGTTCAATTGTTCTTATAAAAGGGCCTTGACTATTGCCTGTGGATGAGCCGGTAGACATATCAATACAGAAAGAACCCGATATAGCAAGTAATGAAGTTGCGGAGGCCAGAGGTGACTTTACAGATTCATCTAACATAGAAAACGATGTCACATATGCAGATATAGTTAAAGATAACCTAAATAGCAATAATAGATACAAAAAAGAAAAAATAATCACACGGAAAAATAATCTTAATCAACGTGATAATATATATACATAGATAGTGTTCAAGAGAGTAATATATTAGATAATGAAGGAATAGATACACAAGATGAGCAACAATCAAAAGAAGAGCAAAGTTCTAATTTACATAATAAAATCTCATGGAGCATAATTTTTATAAAACTTAAAGAAAACTTATTTAATGATAATATACCATGGGATCAAAAGATTTATAATTGTGCCAATATCTTAATAGAGTCTATTATAAAATTTATCATGCAATACATATCAGACATACCTCTTGTATATTACTTTCAACAATGGACCAAGAAACCTACAAGTCGATGATTAATATAATTCAGTGGAATGCTCAAAGTTTGCGACCTAAGGCAGTGGAATTTGAGGCACTACTTAGCCAAGAAAAAGTACATATAGCTATCGTTAGTGAGACCTGGTTTGATGTTGATAGTCGTTTTCGAGTAAGTGGGTATGATATATACAGAGCAGATCGCGATGATGGTTATGGCGGCGTTGCCTTAATCACACACAAATCTATTAAGGTCCGTAGAAAGTATTTAAATCTGACAAATCAAGGAATTCAAGGCTTACATCTTGAATTATTAAATTGCGATCATATAAAACATATTATATCAATATACTGCCCATCATCAGTTCACACTTCAACGAGAGATTGGGATCAAATATTTTCAATATGTCAAAGGAAAACTTTCATTGCCGGGGACTTCAATGGGCACCACTTATGTTGGTCAACTAAAACAGACGCAAGGGGCACACAGTTGTTTGATTGTATAGTGGAAAATGATTACACAATACTCAACGACGGCTCATCTACACGTGTTAAGCTAGTTAGTGGTGCAGTTCAATCAACCTCCCCTGATTTAACTGTAGTTTCTTCTGACATTGCATTGAAATTTAATTGGCAAGTTATGAACGAGAATTTGGGTAGCGACCACTTAATTTTGAAGATTAAAACTTACATCACTAATAATCATGTTGATAAAACTAAAAATAATTACAAAAGGGCCGACTGGGCTCGGTATAAAGAAAAAATTGAACTTTTTTTTTTTATGATATAGGAGGGAAAACGAGCAGCCGGAGCCATTTTCATGACTACCGACGCCCACAAACATCCGCACAGAGGCTATACAGATGCGCTGCCCTCCTTTCTCCTCCCACCTCCATGGGCCACCGGCTACTTACACACCGCACGAAACGCGACAGCAAAGCTGTCACTTTACGCCAGTCTCGTGTAAGCGAGAGGTACCTCCCCGGTCGTGCCGGCCCAATTCGACTGCATGCAAGCATGCAGTGTGGCACTACCTCTTACTTGAAACTGTTAATCTCATTTTATAGACGGATAATCAAGTAGCATATGATAGCTTTATGAATATAATGTACAAGGCAGCGGATGCGAGCATTCCTGATGTAAAAATTTGCGGAAATCCTATTCAGCAACAAAAATTTAAACCAAAACCATATTGGGGACCGAACCTATCCCTGTCTGTCTGTGGCTGTGGCTGTCGCAGAGCGACGGCTAGCGTTAGCCCTATTTCGGAAAAATCCTACACCGCAAAATTTAAGCATCTTTGAAGATAAAAAACGCATTGCACAACGGGTTATACGCAATAGCAAATTTGGGTCCTTTCGAAATTTTTGTGGCAGCATAGACAGTACAACTTCTACACACGAAATGTGGAGACGCATGAGATGGTATAAGGGCTACAGGTCTTCAGGAAGTGCGGTAGACCAAGGAGATGCGGAAGCATTAATACGCGATTTGGCTCCTGATTATGTCAACCCTCTTATATCTTTGTTTACTTCTGAAAATATTCATTTGACGAGCCCGATATCGATCCAGGAATTGAACAATTCAATTAAACAATCAGATACCGCTCCCGGGGGTGACAATATTTCCTATTCTATGATTAGAAGTCTGCCGGATTCTGGTAAACAAATTTTATTAGCCTTACATAATCGTGTCTTTCTGCATAGTTTTGTTCCACGTCAATGGAGAAATATTATTGTTGTTCCCATACCAAAACCTGGTCATGTTACTGGATCCATATCGGGTATTAGACCAATTTCTCTTTTATCATGTCCTTGTAAAATATTCCACACAATCATTACTCGTAGGCTAGAATGGTTTCTTGAAAAAAATAACTGTTTTTCAAGCGAAACCACGGGATTTAGAAGGACGCGCAGCTGTGCTGACAACTTATCTAGACTAGTATCCCATATACAGACTGGTTTTTCTGAAGGAATATGCACTGTGGGGTGTTTTGTGGATATAAACAGTGCCTACAATAATATTAACGTTACTTCTCTTTTGAATCTTTTGGATGGGTTTGGAGTGGGATCACTTCTGTGTAAGTACCTTTGGGCATTCTTACACGAAAGAAATCTGTCAATTCGAGTCAGTGATAATCATTTTATTTGTCGGGCTACTGGTACTGGTCTTCTACAGGGTGATCCTTTATCCCCTTTACTGTTTAATGCAGCCACGTCTCGGATTTGTCATAATATTGTAAATGTAAATATATCGCAGTACGCAGACGACTTTGTATTATATGTAAGTAGGAAAACTATATCTGACTCAATAGCAGATATACAAAACGCTCTAAATATATTTCAGAATCTTATACAGGAGTTAGGTTTACAAATTTCTTATAATAAAACTAAGGCTTGTTTATTTAGTAGGGGAAATATTAGAAAAATATTCAGTTTACACATTAATAATCAAATTATTCAGTGGGTGGATAGTGTTAAATATTTAGGCATGTGGTTGAATAAGTCATTAAAATGGAAAAAACATATAAATGAAATTGAAGAAAAGTGCTTAAGATTCTTAAATGTATTTAGGGTCCTTGCTAGTTCAAGCTGGGGGGTACATCCAGATCATCTCCGTCGTTTATATATTGCATGTATACGGAGTAGACTAGATTATTGTAGTTTTCTTTTTGATAATTATGTAGATAGCCAATTATACAAATTAGACAAAATTCAAAACCAATGTATGCGGACTATTGGGGGGTTTATTAAGAGTACGCCAATGCATGCTATGGAAAGCGAGTTATGCTTGCAACCATTGCATATTCGTAGACGTTATCTGGCTGGTAAGTTCTGGTTGAAATCAAGAGCCTTAGACAATAATATAACAATCAATATATTAATGAAATTAGATAGGTTATGTGATAATATCTACTGGAGAAGAAAAAAGCTACCGTTATTAGTGACAACATACAGATATCTTAAAGATATATCTGTTCATTCTAGTCATACATTGGGTATATTCTGTTTAAATACATGGTTATGCAATTTAGATTTAAGTAAAGTAATAATATACAGCGTTGGCGGAGTGAATATATCAAAAAATACAATTAATACAGCACATTTAAAGACACTCTGTAGCAATTACTTGTCTATTAAGTATGACAGCTTTTACCAGTTGTATACCGATGGATCTAAAGATAAACATGGATCTGGAGCAGCTATATATGACCCTCAAATACATGCATCAATTAAGCTCCAAATTAGAAGTAACATTTCAATAATGCATTGCGAACTTATTGCTATATCTGAGGCCCTTTCATACGCACTATCCCTTAATACGAATCGTATAGTGATCTTATCCGATTCCAAAAGTGCACTTCTACATTTGGCTCGGCTTCCCTCGAGACTTCGAGGTTCTCCGATAGCCTATGTTATTCTAAATACCATTGGTGAGCTGCATAAGACTGGTAAATCAATAATTATACAATGGGTGCCATCACATGTTGGAATCTTGGGTAATGAGGAAGCAGACCAAGCAGCAAAGCTGGCCGTGGCTGAAGGATGTCCCTACAACTGTCTACCATTACATACCGACTATATTCGAACAGTTAAGTAAACCTGCAGAGATATGTGGCAGGAGTATTTTGATCAGCGATCCCTTACAAAAGGTATATGGTATAAAACCATACAGACTGAGCTCCCTCGTTACCCGTGGTTCCAGCAAGTGAAGGCACATAGATCTTTTATTGTTATTCTTTTAAGATTGCGATCTGGGCATATCCCAACAAACAAATTTGCGTATCTAATGGGAAGGTCAGATTCACCTAATTGTCAGTCTTGTCAAGTCGTAGACGATATACATCATGTTCTGTTTGAATGTGCCCAGAATGAGCCAATGCGCAGACAATTGCTAAGAAATGATTATAACATTGGAACGGGTAACAGCAGCTTGGCATACCCGCTCTCGGAGAAGGTTAGGGATCTGTGCGCTCTGTACCAGTCGAGGTGTAATACTCATTTCTTAGCATAGGCGAGCTCTTCGACTGATGTTTATTGTTATATATTATAAGTGTTTTTTTTTGTATTGTAGTGATATTTTGTATTGTAGTGGGCGACATAGTCAATGTTGACTGAGTCCCTTCAATAAAGATTAAAAAAAAAAAAACAGCAATTTGTCGATGAAAAATGCCATATTTTATACCATTAAAGTCTCCGACACCGGTACTGAAACACATTGTATAGAGATCATTACTGACAAATATCCAGCAAAAGTGGCATTAAGAACGGTGATGATGTAGCCAGCATAATACATGACAAATAGGGACACTCGTTGATGCAAGTTATATTTTTTTTTGATACATGTAGACTCTACCAAAAATTAATATACACAAAATACTACATGCACATTTGTGTTTGTTATAAATAAATAATAAATGATGTTTTTCTGCTGGCGTCACGTGATCCTAAACAATGATAGTATAGCTGACGTCATACTTTGCAACTCGTAGACATTACACTACCAGCACTGTGTTTTGCAACGTGTGACGTCATCCGCGCACTCTTAATTCAAAATGATAATAAAATTGTACAAAAAATACAAATGTGAATTCCGCATAACATTTTTATATAGCAACATTACACCGCTATGTATTAAAATCGATTTCCAATAATCGTCTACAACCCTATTCACTCCTAGAAACACTTTGTATCAACTGTCACTTGCATTGCTAATGTTGTAGTTATATTCAACCGCTGATAAAGTCAAGGTACTGCAAGTGGGCTTTATAAGGTTTAGTCACGATTGCATTATTGCATACGAGAATAATTCACTTCAATACGTTTATCTACAAGTAGCGGTACATGTTATACGCTCCTCCAGACGGCAGCTTGATGGATTGATGGGGCACGCGCTCGGTCACTATGTGACATTGCCGTATTGCAAACAAATTGAGCGCTATTTAAGGCACCTTTGTCTTAAATTCCTAATTCTTAATAGGGTATTTGACTATTTTTTGATTCTTTTTATTTTATACTTTAAGACTTGTTAAACACGTTACATAAATATTTCCAGAAAATAAGCAGTATTAACAACAAACAATAATGCTAAAGTATGAGTTATCAGTTATCACACTCGCGCCTAAAACAGTGCAAACTGTCATGGCGTCGCAATATGTTAAGATTGACGTCAAACGCAAGTAACAAAAGTGTAAACAGTAGGCAGTTCGGCTAGAGTTTACTTGCCAGTGATGTCATCTAAGTTTCAACCGATCACAAAACGTTTTTAACGTTGACAAATAATTGCTACTTTATTTCGCAAATTTTACAATAAATATGGATTTTTTAATACGGTTTATACGGTTTATTATTATATTTTACGGTTAATATATATTATATTTTACGGTTTATCTTATTTATTATGATGACTATAATTCGTAGTATATTTTTGATGGTCAAATAGCCTATTTTTCTTCACTTAGCATGAAGTGGACCTTTAGAAGAAACAACACAACAACATATACAGAGTCCCAAATATTACGATCCTTACACATACATACACGCTTTCGAAGGCACTTGACGTCACATTCGGACAATGACAATCTAATCATTGTACGTCTACTCGTCTGTCCAGGCACCTACATCCTCCACATTCGCATTGTAGCAGCAAATACGTATATTCAGACGTTATGCATTAGGATTTAATATCTCAGTAGTGCAAAGTACCTGGCTGCCCTCCTTTTTCTAGACTGGTATTAGTCATTACAATGCTTTACTTTCCTGCCTTATTACTGGGGTGAAAAATTGGAATTATTTCCTCCTCCTATTTTCTTCTAATTAAATTCGTTGCGAGTCTCAAGACAGTTTCAGGATTTTCCTCAAGTTCCGTGAGATAGATAGATATACATAGATCAAAAGTCACAGTGGTTGCCGCTGTCGATTCTGGACATCATGGGCATGAAGCACAAAATGTTAATGTTATAGATTTTTGAGTTCCATTAATCTAAACGAATCGCAAGTATCCATACTGATCGGGCAAGTCAGATATGAATGCGACATATATGCTTTGTTGTGGATATCTATAGGCTTTTCTTATGGCCTGCGCAGTCAAGAGATTTTTTCCGCGGCCATTTTGTCCGCTAAAATAGAACGCTTATAACTGTATGGAGTAACGCAAACTAGGGATTAAAATTACGGGGTACTTGGCATACATTTTCCGGTCCGCGGACGAAAATCCCTCGTTTGCGCAGGTCTTTAATGTTACGTAGCGGGACCCCTTTGGACCATCCGGATAGTAATAAACCTTTCAGCAGAGCCACCACTTAACTCTACTGTAATTCAATCTTTAGGTAGTTCTCCGTTGACTGCCTCGTGGTCTAGTGGCAAGCGTGTTCAACCACAGACGTCGTGTGAAGTCCCGGGTTCGAATCCCGGGTCGGACCAAAAATTGTTATTGGGATTTTTCAATTTCTAATAACAGTCCGGAGTCAGGAAGTTGGCGGTGGTACACCCCTTTTGGTCTAGTGGCAAGCGTGTTCAACCACAGACGTGTGAAGTCCCGGGTTCGAATCCCGGGTCGGACCAAAAATTGTTATTGGGATTTTTCAATTTCTAATAACAGTCCGGAGTCAGGAAGTTGGCGGTGGTACACCCCCGTGCCTCGGAGAGCACGTTAAGCCGTCGGTCCTGCGCCTGATTTCTCACTGGTCGTGTCGGATTGCCGTCCCATCGGAATATGAGAATGAGGGAATAGAGAGTGCACTTGTGTTTGCGCACACTTGTGCACTATAATATGTCCTGCGCATCTGACTCGTCTCCATAGAGACGGCCGCCGCGGCGCCGAAATCGGCTAGGAGGACAACAGTCCTCCGTTCATGCGTCCAGATGTCATTAATGCATTGAAGCCGAAATATGTATGTAACATTACGGCTACAAAACGTCTGTACTAAAGTCAGCGTAACACAATACGCGCAGCGATTAGAAAATAATTTGTGTTTTGTCATAAATGATCAATTTTCATGTGCAACTTGATACAGGCATTTGGCCGTCAGTGTATCGGGTTTAAAAAAAAACCAAACCGCGACCTCGTTACCTGATGCGTCACAAAAGCTCGTTGAAATCTTATAAGGCTTATAAGCTATGCCCTTACATATTTCCCTTATGACACTTCGATTCACGGAATATTGTGATTTTCCAAATGGGAAAATATGTAGATCAGGAAGTCAATAGTTTAATAGAAGTATTCCTAGACTTTTAGAAATCTTGATATATTTTTGAAATAAAACATTACAACAAAACAGCAAAATATATTAAACGGAAGACGTCGTTTTTTTTTATTTAACAATGCAGAAGTTACGTTATTATGGCTATTCGTTAAAAGAGAACATAAATCATAAGTGATATCATATGCCCTTAGGACAATTGACATCATCACCTGTTGAACTACAACTCAACTAACACAATCTTTATGTTTAATTAAATAATAGTATTTATTATTTTATATAGGTAGGTATACTTATTTATTATTCTTTCACGCAAAACCTTCTAAACAGACTTTAATTAAATTTGGAACTAATAGAGTTTACAAAATGGATTATACCTATATTTGTTTTTGCGAAGCTCCACACATAGATATTACAGTCAGGATTTTTTTTGTGTTGCAAAAATTAATAATTCCATGAGATATTCGTAGATTTAATCGTCCCCGCCCCAGATTCTTGCATGGAGACGGATTTTTTGTAATTCGTTTTTAAATTTTACCTACCGTACAATGCCGTATAAACAAAACCGAAGAGTCGCTCAACAGATCCAGGTTTATTAAAATTGCTACGATAAATCTCTTATAATTTTATAGCAAAATTAGTAAATTAAAAAAAGGTATTAAAAAAAAAGAGTACTTTAATTACAACATATAAGAAAAGATAAACCATTCAAGTTAAGAATAATCAGCATCCCGCTGTTCGTGCTGTACGTAGAAGTACAACGACCTTGACACAGGAGGCGGGCCAGCCGTGATTACACGCTGTAAAAACTTAGATACGTACTCGGTTGAGTCATGATTCTATTAGACACGTTCTTAATACTTTTACTACCTTTATTGACGAAGTAAAATACTTAATATACTAAATTAGTCGTGTAAATAATAGAGTAAAGTAAAAAGTGTCGTTGGCATGTTCAGACTGAAAATGATATTTTCACAACAGTAAGAGTTGCATCAAAAGAATATAGACACGAGTAAAACACTAGTGGTCAGTTCGGCAGGTTCCTATAACAACTAAAGTGGCAAATAAACGGGTGGCGGTTTCGCAAATACTGGTTCGCTGGTTCGGTACACAAATTCATAGCAAGGATTTTTTGTGAGATTGAATGGCTCTTTAATACTTTAATAGTTATAAATAAAGAATATTAGTGCTATTTGAAGTAAAATTTCTATACGCCCGCTTGACTTGGGGAGTACCTAACCTGGCGAGAGCGTTACAAAACGTGAGTGTAGCGGTTTCAACTTACTGACGCCGGCCTTATCAATTCAATTTCTAAAAATTGAAAAATTTCAATAGCACCTTTTTATTTTTCACTCGACTTGAACCCGGGATACTATGGTCTGCCAACGAATATGGTTACCACTATACCACAAGATAGTCAAAAGTATTGAATCTAAATTTTGAAGTAAAACTTCTATACGTTCTCTTGACATGGGGAGTAAGCTAGCGAGAGCGTTACAAAAATCACACATCGGGCGAAGCCATTGGAAGTTATCATTCTAATTCAAAATTCAAATTCGATTTAAATGAAACTTTTTGTATTTCAAAATCAAATATCATATGACATGTTATGTCATTGTAACCATGGTAATGAAATTGTGTATTAAATCAAAAATTAAGTTTTATTTCAGTTGTGTGGTCTAAAGCTCACACTTTTCATATGTGTGATGATGTGATGTCCACGTCCACGTCCATGTTCCACAGACATGCTGTGGGCGTCGCGCGTTGATAGTCATAAAAATGGTTCCGAGTTTCTGAATGCTCGGAATTACACACCAATATATGTCGACAAAAGAAATACAGTAAAAATACAGTTATCTGTTATATAAATAAGAACACCAAAAGATTTGTAAAACCAAATATTAGATTGCGTGAGATAAGCCTGAGATATAAAGTAACGGGAGCAGTATACTAACCAACCGGTACTACAGATTTAATGTCGAGAGGGAAATAAACTGAGGCAATTTACACTTTTTATAAAGAGGTTTTAGGTAGAGTCAAAATGGTTTAAACTTAAAAAAACATTTTCACTCACAACAAAAAACAACAACAAACATTAACAACATTCTTACATATGAAAAAACATATGTAAGAATGTTTTAAAATTGTATTGTACTAGCCAACTCGTACAAGTGAGTACGAGTCGTCGTTGGGTGTCCAATGTAATATTTCAATCGTTATTAAATATATACTACTAGTGGTTATCCGCGGCGCCGTATTTTATTTTTTAATCATAAGTACATCATTCATCTCTAATACGTATTTATCGTCATTTATAATATGTGTACTAAGTTTCATGATAATCGATTAAGTGATTATTGTCGTGTGAAAGCGTAACAAACAAACTTATATTCACATTTATAATGTAGCTTTATATTTGTGAAAGAATTGTTAAACTCGTAGTTTTGGAGCTTATGTGTGATACAAACAAACAAACTAATGTTTCCTCTTATAGTATTGGTTTAGATAAAGAGTACTGGTGTATGTGGACCTTCCTAATATTTGCTCACTTACTCCACTGGCTCAATGATCAAAAATACTCCTTGGTCTTCGTTACAAGAGATCGGATTTATCTCTGTCCAGCGCTATACCTCTCCATCTCCCAGTTCACGCAGGTCAGCGGGCATTTGATCTCTCCGTTATGATTTATTCCTCCTTCATATTTCGATCCTCCCCCGTTCTCCTCATATTCTTCCCTTATATTGGCTCATATTCTAATCCTTAATGGCCGACATCGTAACTGCGAAACCCCTGGTGTTGCAGCTGTCTGTGGGCGTCGGAAATCACCCAGATCTTGCTCATCGGACTGCTCGTTTGCAGATACTGTGAGACCATTCTCATTACCCATTTAACTTTACTGTTTTGCTAGGTGCTGCTCACAAATCTACCAAACCTTATTCGGCCCCTAAAAGTTAAATGTAATGTAAACAAGTGTATTTGATATCAAAATGTAAGCAGGTCAAGATCTATTATTCCACTCTTTGTCCTTGTCACCTGTCTGTCCTGATACTGAAAAAATTAAAGCACACACAGTCGTAGCAAACAATGCGATACGCAATTATTTGACTTTCAAAAGTACACAACCGAGATAAAGTTACGAGAGCAAATATTCACCGGCTACTGAATTGCTGATACTTTAATCTGGATTGGTTTTTTTATTAATAGTAAGTCATGCAGAATTGCTGCTGAATTGGGATCTATCGAGGAGGAATCTTTCGCGCACATTATATCACAAACGGTCACCGCAAACTTATCAATCAAGGGATCGTAACCGTATCGCCTCGAGCCCTTTAGTATTCTTTAAATGAAACTCCATACTAAAACGCACACTAATGGGAAACGCCTTCGTTTTTCGAGGCGAAGCGTTTACGTTCCCTTTTCGTGTTGATAAGTATGCGGTGACTATTAAAAGTATTGAGCCTATAAAAGGGCCCTCCTTCTCAACTCCAAGAGGTGGAGGACCTGGAGACCTCCAAGCTTTGGGCCCCACCACAGCTTAATCCGGCGCTGTTCGTGGGTTGCCAATGGCCAAATGGGGGAAGGGTGAACAACGGCAACACATCAGCATCTCATACTCACATCATTTGCGGATGCTAATGGATATCACGTCAATAGTAACTAAAATAGCTCGGATTACTAATTTTACCTAACGTAAAAAATATGTCACTTACTTTCGGTTTCATCCACATGGATGATTTCGCTAAGAATTTTCGACACCTAATTTAAATGTAACATACTATCTCATGTTGAACAAGATATCTAAATATGACATAGTATGTATTAAATTGAATGTATTTACCTATTTCATATTTATATAACTAATCATTACAACAATGTAGGTAATTAAGTAGCCTTTTACCTGTTCCTCCTCATCATTAGACTATACCTAAACGTGTGAACAGAATCAATGTTAATGTGTTCATGATCTTTTTTCTCCCTATTATATGCAAATATGATATACCATTTGACTTAATTAAGGTTTTTTTTTCGATGCCTTGATAAGGATTGGGTTCGACGGGCTTCAGAGCACATTCCCATTATGATAACCAGTAGGTTCCTGTAGGATTTGATGCGATAAAAATATTGGTATCTTATGTAGGTACCTAACTGTATACGTTCTAATTATTTTTTCAAATCTTAAGTTTATGTATAAAATATGCATTTTATTGTAGTGTATGCTTACACACTTATTCTGCCCTGTATCGACATACAGAACAGAAGGCATTCTAAAAAGGATTTTATTTTGCCATAAGACTAATAAAATTAATTTCATGATTTATTTTTTATTATTTTTTCTTCATAATATAAAGTATTAAGTACTTAGGAATACTAAGAAACTTTCACTATTAATTTGATCTAAATTTTAAAGGGCTTTCCCTATTTCAAAAACTGATAAATACGGAAGATGATGATCATGACAGAATACGTTTTTATTCTCGAACAGAAGTACATATACAAAATACTACAATTTCGTTACACTTTCCTGATTGACTGCACCAAAATACCCAGCCGACAAAAAACGAAGTTGCTCGGCTACTTTTGATGCTTTGTCCTTGTTTTATAAGGGAGATAGAGCGAGATGATGAAAAACGATTTTTTATCAACGGAATCACTGAATCATTGGGAACCGCAGAGCGTAACCCTATAGTTTTCCGTCTCGATTCTCCGTATACAATTAAATTCGACGTCATGGCATGGTGTGATGAGGTACTGGCAGCCATTATCCGAAGGGGATCAAAAAAAGATAATGACGCGCCCGAAGGTTCGATAATTTTCTAACCGCATCTAAATTCAAATACGTAATTGCTGTTATATATACAAAAACTAGCTTTGAACATATAAGTAAAGATTTGCGTCGTACTCTTAAGATGATTGAGAACTAAGATTGAAAAAAGGCAGAGAAACAATGTGTCCATTATTTATATACGACCGCAATCATCATTGTATTTATGCATTTATATAACTGTAGTTGAGATTTAAAGATCACATTCGAAGTGCAAATGCAAAGAATTTTCTGAGTAGTTTTATGTATTTTATTTATTTTATTTAATCGATCGTTACCCTTTTACGTTGCAATATTCAGTTGGGTCGAAAATAAATCTTTAAGGATCAAAATATTTCAGTAGGTTGATGTTTTAAGTTCAAAAGATACTAGATGGATTAAATTCTATATGTTTATAGAATAATAAATTAAGTTTATACCTATAAATATATACTTACATGCCATCAAAAACATTTTGTAAATAAAACCGTCTCGCGCCTCAGATTTTCTACCGTAAAAAATTGTGAGATCCACGGAAGACCAAGTCGGTTAATTTATTTAGCCCCTAATTAAGTAACCCTCTATCAACTAACTTATTTTCATTTCAATATTGAGAATCTATTATATTTTAAATAAATAGATCGATATCTGGAATCATATGTCATCGATTTGTTTGTGATTAGGTATCAAAGATTTTTTTTATTTGGTTGTGTCTATCGAATAGCCTCCAAAACTACTCGGACCTATTTCAACCATTATTTCACTCGCAGAAAGCTACATTATCATAGTATAGAAGTAACATGGAATATATTTTATGGCGATTGGACAGTTGTTATTTTTGACGTCTAACGGAGCGGGCACGGGTCCGGCTCCTATATATTTAAAAAATAAAATATTTCATTAGATAAGTGGATCCATTAATCGTCTATACAAACTTTTCTTTATTTGGTCTTAAGATTTTTTTAGAAACATCTATGAGTTCGTCATGATTGTTGATTTTAAAGATACTTAAAATTTTAAATAACCTTATATATATACACCTATACAAAAAATGCTAATTAAAATTACCATTATTAACATTTTCAAGTTCGTTAAAAATTCTAATTAAAATATATATTTAGGTGAGTACATTTTTTTAACGGGCGTTCCTATATGAAAAAAATATCTTAACTAACTAGCTAGTTCTTTGTCCGAAGCTTAATCTTAAGGTGCAGATGAATACAATCAATGAGGAACATCGCCCCAAGCTTCAAATCAACAAGTTTAACTTACCCTTTAGAAACTATACAGAAAAAGTGACCAAAATTGACTAATATTTTCATCAGAACATCTACCTAGCTACATAATTTTTCTAACGGCATATTAATAAGCTGTTGAACTAAGCGAATTTATACCTTTGTTATATAAGGACTCTTATACAGGTTAGCGTCTAATGTTCCAAGAAACACTGTTGATACTAAATCCAAATGGATAGCGGAAGTAGTAACCACAGAAACCCATATCTACAAAGGCCATTTATATTTGTTCGTTTGTAAAAATGTAGATTTTCGATCGATTTTTTTTATAATTATTATGAATTATGTAGTTAGTTACAGTAGTAATTATAAGTGATTTATAACTAAAAAATAAAAAAATATTAATGTTACAAGCCTTAATTTATTACAACGATATATCTTCTATGAAAATTCACTGAAAATATGTTACATGTACCATAAAGAAGGTTTGAGAGAGCTACGAAGATGACGTCAGATTTATTTTCCAGACTTATCAAGCAATTAGATGACAAAGTTCTTTGTTGTAGGTATCTTTTTTCTAGACTTCGTGGCGCGGGCAAGATAATTGCGGATAATACCATTCATCATCATCATCGCTATTAACACGAGAGTTGTTTTTTAAAGGGACAAATGAGCCGTCAGAGCCATCTTCATGACTACCGACGATCATACACTTCCGCATATAGGTTATAGAGATGCGTTACCACTTACCCTCCTTACATCTTCCCCCTCTATGGGCCACCGGCTACTTATACAGCGCACGAAATCCGATACCACAGCTGTCACTTTACGCCGGTGCCGAGGTACTTCCCCGGTCGTGTCGGCCCAATTCGGCTGCATGTATGCAGCGTGGCACTACCTCTTACTAGAAAAAGGCCTTTTATAAATTGATTTTAAGGTTGCCTGTTTTATACACAATACAATTAAAAAATAAACAATCACTAAAGGTGCTGATAGACTTGAGCATTCATTTGTAACAGAACATCGAGCATTCGCCGTTTTTATATATATCGAACTGAACAATGAGCCGAGCCAAGCATAAAGCCAAACGAGCACGAGCATTCTAGTGACGGGGTACGGGGACGCGGAACTATGACCGAAGCTTGGCTCAGCAAAAAACTCGAAGCAATGCTCGCTAGAATGCTCTCGCTTATTTTTCTGTATGGAACATTCGCATGAATGCTCATTACATGTGAATGCTCAAGTTTATCAGCACTTTACACGAGCAGAATAGACAAGCTAAAGTTTTCCAATACTTTCGAGATGTTTCATAACTAGCTGCGGAAATATTTCACGACAGACCAGTATGCATCATAATAGTTATAGGATTGAGGTACCCCAACTTACTACGGGTCTATTTCTGTAAAACTTGTGTCGCTTATTTATATTTATTACTTTAACCTTGTGAAGATGATACGGAAATATGCGTGTTTTCAAATATGGTACCACGCGGTACCATATTTCACAAGGGAATAACAGAATCCAGGTCGGACTCTGTTATTTCCTTGTGAAATGTAGATACTGCTACTATTGCTAAACCTGATTTTATTCCTCCACCATATCCAGTCAGGTAAAAGACAAAACCGTTACATTTAATAGCTAGTATGTTATGAGTATTTTTTTATAAAAGGGTTCCAAAATTTACAGTGCACTTACTTATGATTACTACTTACTGATATAAGTATAATTGTGTAGTTTGATGAGATAGTTGCTGGATTGACTTAGCGACAATGCAGTTATAGCAATGGAGAATTTATTTATTCCTATATAGATAGATAAACTCATCGAATCTGTCATAAGAATTAGATGGAATTGATAAAAATGTCTATCGTCATATGATTACGATTACTTTACTGCACAATAAATAAATCGTTTTTTATACATAAAACAATTAAATTTAGCATTCGACCTGTTCGACCATGACCAAAATATTAATTGTTCCACTTGTTGATAACACTTATCACAGACGATATAGATTAATTACTCGTAAAGTAAATTTCGAACACTGCATACTACGAAATTGTCACAGGAAACTAGCAATTAAAACGCTACTGTTATCTGTATAAAACCACACCCTTTTTCCAGCGACGTAACTCCGCTTGAGGCCCGTGGTAAATTCATCGGACGGGCCTCCCAACAAGAAGCTAAAGGATCTTTTTTTACTAAGCATGTAATAATAAATGTTGACAGTTGGGATTCAACTCTGAACGGGGCCCTCTTCCTGACCCCCAGCCTCTGGCGTTTTGCCGACTTGCCACGCAATAGTTACGCCACTGCCTTTTTCCACTGCAACATTATTACCAATGTGGTCAAGCTTTCGTGACTGGTTCAGAATATTGCATTATTTTTGCAATATAAAAATATCAACATGAATTTTCCCGTGGTGTTTATAGTATAGGGGGGTCAAATATTATTTGGAGCCTTTTGATGTATACCGACGCCCATAACCATCCGCTAGAAGTTTAAATGATTCGTTGCCTTCCTTGAGGAGGAACTCCTCCATGTGCGATCGGAAAGATTCACGAAACTCGACAGCATAGCTGTTACTTTACGCCAGTGTTGTGTAAGCGAGAGGTACCCGATCGTGCCAGCCCAATTCGGCTGCAATGTAGCATAGCACTGCCTCTTACAAACGACAATCAAACTTGCTTTTATATCAGAAAGTATGCAAATTATCCCGTGGTGGATGTTGTAATATATTAATGCGTATCTGAGTTTATTCGGCACGTAGATTTTCTAACTCGTCGGTTAAAAATAGTAAACTGAAATGGCTACACTGAACTGCAAGTATAACAGTAAATATTGAATGTTATTGTTGAGTATGGAGTACTTCAGCAGTACATTCGGAGAACCTGTGTAAATGTCTTTTGACTAAATATATTGTTCTACCTACCCACCAATTCTATTAATACACTTGACACACATAAGGCCATTATTCCTTCGTGTGTGGTTGTCTAGGGAAGCCAGCCATTACTTCATTGGTACTATCATGTCGGGTTTAAATTGGCGGTATATGAAAATTGCGCCAAATTGCTATATGATGTAGGCAGCGTGTCGCAAATGGATGCTCTCATAAATGACGTAACTGAATTAATATATCATAACTATATCCTGCCCCTCCTAGGCTTTGTTCAGTCTTGTATCCTGGGGTAGTGGGCTGTAAGCCAGAATGGCACTGTTTAGACTAGCTATTTTAGTCAGGATGTTGGTGGATTTATACGCCCGCTAAGAATGTGAGTAGCCAATGATCCTGTGATTTATTTTTCACTTATTTATGTTTAACGTTACATGAATACAGAATGAGAAGACAGAGTTCATACTTGTTATCTACTTACAGTCCTGAGACATTAAGTAAAAACACACAACATGTAATAGGTAAATTCTTTCCATTATAATACTTATACGATTTATCTAATTATCTTTTGGTGTCGAAAGGAAATTCATGAAGGTGAATGTCTGTGGGGAGGAAGTGGAAAATGATAGCCGAAAATCGAGGCCAGTGGCGTGCTGTAGAGATGCCAATGTCCAACAGTGGACTGCAATAGGCTGATGATGATGATCGAAAAGGAATAAAACTCCAAACACAAAAGTATCATTTGAGTCGAGACCTGCAATATCAAGAATTTTTACAAAGTGTGACACGAACAAGAGAAATATTTCAAGTAACTAAGTGATACATAGCACTTGTTTGTATTACTAACAAGTATTGCCTATAAAGGTATATCTTGGTAATTAATCCCGAGCATTTGCATAGAAGATTAGCAAAACACTTATTTCCATTCCATTCACGAGCAATCATCGAGTGCCATGATAGCAATTACACAGCTATTTTTTATTCGATGCAGTCATAGATTTTTCTTATTATATCTGAATGGAAAAATCGATTCCTTAAAAGTCGATCACTTATTATGGTCGCCTATGCTCTTGTTTATGGACCGAAGGTCCGATTTCTCGTCCCTAAGGGTTATTACATAGTTAATTACCCTGGTGTATCTTTGTTTGAATCAAGGCGGTTCTTTGTATTGAATTTATAATATTTTCATACGCGTGCTGAATTTATTAATCGTCTTCGGAATTTTATTGTTACCTAATTATGTATAAAGAATCTAGATTTTGCCTTGGCTAGTCTTAGCAAATACTGGAGTGAGCTTAATAAAAGTTTTCACAATTATGTGTGATAATCTAGACCTTAGGATGTCAACTTGAAATATAGTCTATATTGTGTTTTAGTAATGCCTAACCATATGGTGACTGGTTAGCTAGTAATATTGATAAATTATAGAGAAGGTAGGTTTGAACAAGTACGCTATCAGGCACTAATTTGTACATAATATATAGTCTAGACAAGTACTTGGTACTTCAAAAAACTACTTTCATCTATTTGTAAACGATGAACAAATCTGACTAATTCGCGAATCTTAATAATATTTAGGCACGTCATCAACCTACAGGCCAAAGTATGTACTATCTTAAATATTTTATTAATAAACTAAATATAACATGGTCTATATTTAAGTAATGGATCATTATGTCAGCTACCTAAAGATAAGTCAATATTAATCTAGGCATTAACCATGACGCCAGTCGCGACATCAAAAAGATTATAAAAACTTTCAGTTTACGTTGTGATAGTGATATATATCTTTGATAACGATATTAGGGAATATGATATCATTATTTGGCTGCTTAAAAACACCATAAAAATGTAATTGAAAAATCTCTCTTATGTTGCTATGAAGCTAAGATAAAATGCTATTTGTGTCTTTTATCACTTTTATCCCATCGTTAATCTTCTAGATTGCCTATTTGGCGCTCAGGATGAAGTAATAAACCTAATCGGTATGGCCCGAGTTTAACTATAGCACAAATCTTAAATAATGTGCTGTAAAACATCTAAGATTAAAATTGCAAAAGGAAAAACATATTAGCCATTACAACTGAGTCTAGATTTATTGTATATTCCACTTTACATACATAGTTATCGCTGTAAATAGAGGAGTTAGAGTTAAATGTGAGTATTAGGAACCTTGTTCTCTAACCCGTAGATACACCCCATATTAAGGCTCTATAAGCCTAGATTTCAGACTTTTAATCTTACATTTTTGTTGGGAGATTTTGTCTTTATTGAGACATGTTAACTCTATTGTAACTTTTAAATGTTTATAAACACCATAGAAGCATCATACACAGTGTTCCAAGACTCTACAATTTTTTCACATATATCTGAGGTAGGTTGAAATAAAATGGACAGAGCCAAACCTGCATCCAGCCATTTAACAAGATGTCTCTTCAATTCCGAACATAGAATCATCAAGTGCTCTACATCCTCTATATTCTGCGCAGTACATTCTACGGGGTTGAGACTTAGGTAAGACTTGTGTACCTAAATACCAGGTCATGAACTCAGGACGAAGCTCAACTTATATAAGCCAGGATACTGAACATCCTCAGACATGCGATGAAATGATTAAAGAAGTTCCAGTGTATCATATCCGGATTACGTCCTCGTCGACTCCAACTGTCACACCCATTGTCTACAATTTAACAAAGGACAATGACGTCAGAGATGACGAAGAACTAAATCTATTGATTACGATATCATATAGTTGCTTAGGTCATCATTATAACTATTTAATAATTTATCATATTTCTATCTCAGTGTTCTATTTATAGTTTCAATCCTATATATCTATTTAAGCAATAATGTTATTTTGATAAAATATTAAGATCCAAGTCTTCCCTCATTCAATCTTCTAATCATCGTAACGACGAGCATGTTGTTGCTTATCGCTCGCTACATGCATTGAGTGGAATGAAGAACATGGGAGCGACTTCGAAAAAAACAAAACACGACTTTTTACAACAGGATCATTATCATACGTACAGCCAAAGTGTGGGATACTCTATCAGCGTCTGTATTCCCTGATACCTACCTTCTGAATACGTATAGGCTAGCGTACTCCATCGTCGGCCAAGTCTACACTTTCCACCAGGTGAGAGTTAAGACAGTGGTCAAATGCAAGCTTATCCAATACTAAAAAAACAAACGAGTATTTTTATTTAAAATGTAGGGGGGCAAACGAGCAGTCGGAGACATCTTCATGACTAACGACGCCCAGAGTCATCTGCATAGAGGCTATACAGATGCACTGCCCTCTTTTCTCCTCCAACGTCCATGGGCCACCGGCTACTTACACACCGTACGAAACGTGACAGCACAGCTGTCATTTTACGCCGGTCTCGTGTAAGCGAGAGTTACCTCCCCGGATGTTCCGGCCCAAATCGACTGCATGCAAGCATGCAGTGTGGCACTACCTCTTACAAAAGTGTTTTATAACAGTGTTATTATTGTCGGTTGGCACAATAATAAGTAAAGAAAAATTCTCTGGGTGCTTTTGTAAACTCTCTTTAATTTACAGTGAGCTAAATTATAATAGAGACATTTTTTTATATCGTGGGCACAAACCGTTTAGAAATATTAAAAATGTACGTTATACAGCTTTTTTATTTCTGTATACATATTCCACAGTGTATATGTAGCCTTTTCAAAAGCATGGTAATTAGTATACCTATATCATTCATCGTAATAAGTAATTTGAACAGGAAAACCCCGAAATAATAAGCAAATTAAAATGAATGGAGTTTATTAATTGTTTAGATTCAATGTCAAAAAAATGTCAGCTCATATGCTGACATTTTTTTATAGGATGAGGGCAAATGAGGAACATAACATGATGATAAGAACACTAAAGAGACTATTCTTTTTACTAGTGATTCGTCTTAAAACTTTAATAATTTTATTGAGGCTAAATTGCCATATTATATTATATTTCAGTTATAATTGTAGTTTATCAGTAACAGTTTATTATAATTTTGTTTGATAAATGGCATGAAGATACCTCGTTATTATTCTGACCTATTACCTACCTAAAACCACACCATAACCAATATTATGCAGTCATCGTCCCATTATCACTGGCACAAAAAAAAAATTATAACTGAAAATTTGAAAAAATAACAATTCAATTCTTCATGATAATCATCTTTCGGCTGATAAGCCCGATCGAGCTACAAACATTTCAAATGCAGCCGGTCTCAAGTATGCAATAAGCCTGTTTATCTATATCTATATTATGCAGTAGTCCAACTACTTTAAAATAAGATAACTGACACTAACGTAAGCAAGAGACTTTAGGCCTGATTCTTTATCTATACTCGACCTATAGGCAATATTGTAAATATTTATAAAGCATGAAAGAAATCTTGCGGCATCTCTTTAATCAATAAATATCAATTTATCATTCACACTCGATTATGATACCTAATCGCCGATTTTTGTGACGTGATAGATAGTGATCTATGTCAATGATGTTTTATTTACGAAATACTAGAATACAAACTACTTAGTTTTCGCGTTCGACTGCGTTTAAAGTTCACAGGATACAATTATAAATCTAGACGAAAGGACCTTTTCATTTTCTGGAATAAAAAGTAGCATATGTGTAAAAGTATTATGTGTTATTCCAAATCGTAATCTATGTCATTATAATTAATCTAATAAAGAGGAAAGATTTTTTGTTTGTTTATATCGAATGAGATCCATAACTAGTAAAGCCTTCAAGTAGCTTTAGGTTCATGAGCAGTAAATTTAAAAATCCATAGGTTTATTAACTTTCATACAATGGATCACATAACAGGACAAACCTGATGGATATGTAAGACCCGCAGGAAATGCAAATCGAATTATTGATTACGACTAACTGTTAGTGTAATGATTTATGCATAACTTACTATCTAACTCTCAAAATAGGTGGGCTGTTTGTTATTCCAATTGGCTATGACTTATTATTATATAATGAAATGATATTGTACGTAGAATAGATCTAATAAGAGTAATAGAGTAGATAAAATATGAGAATAAAAGGTAAAATACATGTAACGTATAACTATTTCAATTTCTTTACCTTCCATGGGCCATTTTTATGCCCTTTATTTTCAATTATACGCGAGTGAATCTCGGGATAGCCAATAGGATTAAAAACAGTCTTCGAACACCAATGATATATCGAATAGTGCATCAGATGTTCCAAGTCTATGAGGAACCGTCGGCAAATCAAACGTAGAATATCTTCTTATTTCAACAACTTATTTATTTTACACACCCTAGAAGAACCTTCGTAATCTTTTTATTTATAAACAGAACAATAACTAAGTGAAAAAACAGCACATAAATAGATTATTACAGGCATGGACCTGTTGATCGCAATTCGCAACAAGCAACAGATTTACTTTAGAACCTAGCGTTAAGGTTCCACGTTTACGTATTTATTATACGCAAAGTGCATTCGTAGATAATTACAAACCCGCTGGCACGATGACAGAGTATTTCCATGTTACGATTACGAGTTCTCCAAGGCCCTGCAGAGATACACAAATCATAAAGACGAACGTTACGAGCGCGATTATTGCCCTCGCGCCACCGCCATAACTCAGACGTTTATGTTACGCCGATATAACAGTTATGACTAAATAACTGCACTGATAATTTAGTCTAATCTGAGATACCAGAGTCTTTTCACCTGTAGAAGGGTGAAGAGGGTGCAGCGCCGCGGATTGTCTCTCTGAACCATTCGTTAAAGATGGCGGCGAGACCGTTTTAGCTGCACGCGAGTTGTCAGAGTCGAAGGATGAGACCCTCCGATAACCTGTCTGGATAACAAAAGCTAAAATCTCTCTCTATCTCTCATAATCTCTCCCATCTGCGGGAGAGTAGTCCCGTTTTAACCCTGTACCACCCTGTGTTGGGGTCCATCCACCGAACATTCAAAACAATCCGATAAAGCTGTATTGGACTTTGCATCTGCCATAGCAAGTTCAAGTTCTAGCCGGGAAAATAAAAATCTACATACATACCTACACACATAAAACATTACATGACGCAGTCTAGTAAAAGACTAAATACATTCAACTGTTTAGATTTACGCTTCTTTAAAATTAATAATTTCTTCTAGATCGTCCTATCGATACGAGTTTAAAACCGTCTACGTACACATTTATTTATAACAAATCACTTCGCAATCAATCGCTATCGAAGGTTGGTTTATCACAAATATCTTCTAGGAATATATTGTGACCGATAAATATTTATATATTTATCAATTGATTCGCATTATTTGAATGTTTTGATTTCGTCGAATTCAATAAACAAATTAACTGAAATATTGTCCCAATAAAAGAGATTAAGATATTCTTGAAATTATCGGGGATTATTGAGAATTGAGATTGACTCATATATGATCTTATTGACGTTCTTTAAGGATGATTTGAATTAAAATATTTTTGAATATAATATATTATGTTAGATAAATTACAGACATTTATAGACTTATAGAGATGTATAGACTTGTAGAGATATAGAGTTATTATACCCCGCACTGCTTTAGGCTAGTAAATCTACCTAAAAACCAGTTCGTTGAACTCATAAACAATTCTATTGTTTTTTGCTACAAGACTACGTCGTTTTACAGGAATGTGAATTAATGTTTTATCTTATCTACAATTAGAGGCCTAAATCACAAAGGTTTCGCGGAAATACGAAATATATGTTACTTACTCATTAATGACAAGTATGAGTATAGATGCTCGCTCTGAGAGCTACGGTTAGATTTTATATACGGAAAAGGGCAGCCCGCTAGGAGGCCATATTTTTTTATGGTATAGGGGACAAATAAGCAGTCGGAGCCATTTTCATGACTACCTACATCCATAGACATCCGATTAGAGGCTATACAAATGCGCTGCCCTCCTTTCTCCTCACACCACCATGGATCACCGGCTACTTACACACCTCACGAAACGCGACTGCATAACTGTCACATTACGCCGGTTTCGTGTAAGCGAGAGGTACCTACTCGGCCGTGCCGGCCCAATTCGATTACAGTTATGTTTCGTGTATGAAGTTTTACTTTAACCGTGTGGTCTAAAGCACATACATTTTTATTATCAA
>LUGF01002707.1:183748-194726 GCA_001625245.1 Calycopis cecrops
GACAGCACAGCTGTCACTTTACGCCAGTCTCGTGTAAGCGAGAGGTACCTCCCCGGTCGTGCCGGCCCAATTCGACTGCATGCAAGCATGCAGTGTGGCACTACCTCTTACCGAATTGATAGCAGACGAATAAACAACAAACTTCACATAGCTCTAAGGCATATACTTTACATAGCTAACTCAGTTAGAAAGGTCTGAATTTTATAAGAGGGACTGAGCTTCGTTTGGACTCAGCCATACAAATATCGGCATAAAATACTGAGTCCATTATTTTAATTAATTAGGACAAACAACAGGACATTTTTTATTACATATAAAATTAATACACAGGACTTTATTACACTTGACTCTTGTTCCATTTTATTAAAACCGGTACGACGCATTCACTTCAAACCACACAAGATACCATCCAAAACCGTTTTGTTCATTAAATTACGTACATTTATCACTTTTCATCAGCATTTTTACCGGTATGCAGTATATAATACGAAAAAGGCACTCGATTTTTGTAATACCGGATTTTGACAGTGAAAGCAGAAGTCATTAGGTACAACCAGCGTCGGCTTGGAGATCTGGGACCTTCTTTTATGGGCACAAAAATACCCATAGTGATGACTTTATATAGTCACTAGCTGCGCCCCGCGGCTTCGCCCGCGTAAATTTCGATATCGTGGAAAATCATTCCATGGCATCCCTCAGGAACATTTTTTCGGGATAAAAAGTATCCTATGTTATTTCTAATACCTCCAGGAATATGTGTACAAAGTTTCATAATGATCGGTCTAGTAGTTTTGGCGTGAAAGCGTAACAAACAAACTTACATTCACATTTATAATATTAGTAAGGATTAGTCATCTAAATTCACCGACTGCTCGTTTGCCTTAAACTTTGTTTAATAAAAGGAAACTTATAAAATAATCTGTCAAAGATAAACTTTCAACAAATTACCTATTGTATATACATTCATGTACTATTTTACCTGGTTTTAGCTGGTTATACTTGTGTTCGCATAGGTATTCATGTTATTAGCAGGTTACACTCGTACTCATAATAATTATGTTTATGTTATTAGCAGGTTATACTCGTAGGTACTCATATGTTCATGTTACATGCAGGTAACCTGCTGCTGAACCTGTTCGGCTGCGGCGCCTGCATCAACGTGGCGCAGGCCGACGCGGCCCCCAACATCGTGCTCATAGCGCTAGCCTTCGGGCTCACGGTCTTCGCCGTCGTCTCTGTACGTATATCACTCACTACATACAACGTTAATAAAAACGAGTGGCTAAACTAAGTGCCTATTGTTGATCCGAAACTATTATAAAAAGTTTACGAGAAGTATACCAAAAATACTTTTCCAAAGAATATAATTGCCTTAATAATTGATAAAAAATATAAACATCCTCTGTACTGAAAAAACTTTTAAAAAATCCTGTGGCTAAACTATTGATCTGATTGATCTGATTTACAAATGATACATTAAATATGTGGTTTCATTTAATGCCTCTCAGTTTTATTAACCTTGTATAGGACAGAACATTACCCTACTAGCGCAATCGGGTAAAGCACAAATTTCCTAAAGTAATCAAAATAAAACCAGTCAAGTGTAAGTGAGACTCACATATAAAGGGTTCCATACCAAAGAGAGATGAGAGCATGACAACTTATAAAAGTTGACAGAGCCCGCCTGCATTCATTTTTACCCAACAGCGCGAGTGTGTGATGGTTTTTTCAGCGGTATATTTTAATGGAATTTTGGGATTTATTCTTTTATTTATGTTGTAGTTTTTTACTTCTTGCCATAAATTCAGGTCAATCGTACCATAAAGGGGTGACGGACAATCGTCCTGACGAAAACGACGTAGGCGCCGTAAAAGGCTATGATCAGTGTTACGTTACTGCTTCACACTATTCTACTAACATTCCTCTCATACCGTACCATATCGTTTCTTAAATAAACTCAAAAACAACACCAAAAATAGGTATTTAATTTCAATTATAATTATCGTCGCTCTCCTTTACTGAAACACTTTTCCTCCTGTAATCTATGACCTGTGCTGTATCGAAGGTCCACAGATCTTACAAGGAAAAAGTCGTTTTTATGTTAAAACAATGTTCCATTCCTGTAAAACTTATATTAAACAATTTATTTAACTACTTCGATCATTCATCTATATTTAAATAGCTGGGAAAGAAGGGGGGGTCTGCACCCCCATCGACCACAAATACAGAGGCTCGAGCTACCTTAGGGCACTCGCCTCTCATACAGATGAAGCTGCACTGGGCCTTCAGCCTGTAAGACCCCGTCCAGATTGAGCGAATTACGAGCGTATTAGGCCTGACTACAAACAATATAACGAGGTGGTCGGGTTTCAAGTCCCTCAAAATTTCACTCACGTAGTTAGTAAATAGTAATAAATAGTTCAGTACTTTTTTATTATATTTAATGTGCAACATAATAATGTAAAAAAAGAAAGACATAAAAAAAGAAACACGACTCGTGAGGGCCTTGAACCCCGACAACCTCGTTAAATTGTTTGTAGTCAGGCCTAATACTCGCGTAATTCACTCAATCTGGACAGGCTCTTAGCGTAGTCTACCTAAAACAAAAAAAAAATATTTAAATATCATGTACCTTTGTGGAGAAGTTATATAAAAATTCATTCATTCATTCCATTGTCTATTGTTTGAGTTCTAAAGTACGTAGATTTTCAATGTTAGTAAACGGTATAATTCTATGGAAAACTATAGATCCAAATAAGTCCGTCTAAAAGATTGACAGCATGTAAGCCATGTTAGCCAACCGACATGAAACCAGTGCCTATGAGAATTATATCATTCGAGGAGTACCTATATACTAATTTCTAAATAAGAAATAGTGAAAAGCAAGGAAAAGAAATCACGTCCGATGTCATAGAGCCGTTTTATTTACCTACCTACCTATTCTTGGCATATAGTATGATATGCACTAGCCTCCAGACATCTAAGGTTATTGCATTGTGTGTTATCTACAAGGGCATGTGTATAGTATATACATGCCCTTGTACATATATATAACGCTATACTCATAGCCGCATATTATTCAAGGAATGATATATAGTAAATACCCTAGGTGCGAGAACGGATATTGCAATTTTTTTCTGTCCTGTGAGGTTTTCCTTTAGATAATATTTCTCAGTACTTAGCTCAGATGACGATTAGTCATTATAACATTATTATTATTTCATAGGATGCGATTTTGATTCGTCATTCTTTGATAGCATAAGAGGAATTATATACTATTTATCTAATAGGTATTGTTCTAGAATCCTAGTGGTAAAGAGTAACTGATGATTTTTATAGTCATAATACTTAGTACTTCACAGAGTGAAGTGAAATGAGTTTAAAAATGCCTTTTCCTGAAACTGAACTATTAGTAATATTTTTAAAGAGACAGTGCTTATTATATTATACTTATAAGCAACAGGTACCTCTTACTTAAATAGCAATACGCCAGGTATTATTGGCATATCATCAGCAGCTGAGGCCTCGCTTTGTCGCTTTCCCCCAGGCGATCCGACTGCTCGTTAACGTTTATAGCATACTCAAACGAACAGTGGAGGACATTTAGCCCGTATGTCTTAAAAGTGATATGAAAGACGAGAGCATAGCTAATACTTTTAAGCTAGTATCATCTGATCAAGAGACACCTAACAAATGTCCATGGTTGTAGGCGGTGGGCCACATCTCCGGCGGGCACGTGAACCCGGCGGTCACGGCGGGCATGGCGGCCACCGGGCGCGTGAAGCCCGTCCGCGGCGTGCTGTACGTGGTCGCGCAGTGTGCGGGCGCCGCCGCCGGCTCCGGCCTCCTCAAGGCCTTCACACCGGAGGCGGTGGCCGGGAAGCTCGGCCTTACCTCCCTGGGCGCCAACGTGACGCAGCTGCAGGGCTTCGGGATTGAGTTCTTCCTCGCGTTCGTGCTTATATTCGTCGTGTGTGGCGTGAGTATATTTTTAATTGCTGGTTTTAAAGCTCTATGTGCAACTATTTTTTGACTGTAGCTAATAGGTACATATCGGATGGCAGTCAGTACTTCTGTTGTGTACGTTGGCTCGTACACGTATGTGTAAAGCTGGTTGAGACACCCTGCATTTTCTCTGGCCATGATAATAATAGCTAATTTTAATATTATAAGCATTTTCATATCGAGATGCATCTTTTCCATCTGCAGGAAATTCCCTGTATATATTTATATGTTATAGTATATTCTGTACCTACGTACAAAGTAAATTGGTATTTGGGGCAGTTTGTATATTTATTATTTTTTTAACTTAACGTAACTTCATTTGAGCTCTTTGGAAAAGTCTACTAAGGGGTAAATTTAGGTTGAATTGCATAATGGAGGTTATTCAAATCAGTTGATTAACTTAAAAATAAAACACCACGATTTTTTTCCTGCAAAAATAAACCGTGTGAGTATAAAAAGGAAACAATAAAACACTTTCAAATTAACAGTTATGTGTATATCTGGTTATTATGATTAAGTCTCAAATATTCATAATGATTGATCATTATGAATAAAAAACTCTAGCTTGAAATATTTTATCATTCACGTTTTTGTTTATGAAATATTGTATATCTTCCTAAATCTAAATTCGCGAGGCTCAAGACTCATGAATCATTTATTTTTGCATTTATTAATTTTATCTATGATTATAGATATAAATTTTAATTATTTAATTAGGTAATAAATTTGAGATCAGGTTTTTTTGCTCTAGCATTTGTCTACGACTTGGGATTTAGACTTACATACTCAAAAAGAAATGTTATTTATTTGTCTTTATCATAGAAGTAATAATATATAATAGTATACTAGAGGTACTCACTATTATTGCTACATGGTGTCTTTATGAAAATGGGGGCTGAAAATATGCTATTTTTGTCTAAGTCTAAACAGATCTTTTGAGATAACTAGTTTCTAAGAATACATTGACACCGCTACAAATTGCATCTATTAGTTTTAGCTCACAAAAAGGCTACAAGGTTAAAAATAAAACTCAAGATATATTTATAGTACAATTCTATATTGCGACCTATTGAGCCGGTATGACCGGTCCGTCGTCTTTCATACTGTATTCAAGTTTCCGGTGTCCCATTTAGGAGGAGGCGGAAGAAGGGAAGCGCGTCTTTATAACCCGTATGCGTTTACAGGCGTCTATGGGCTTCGACTGCTCGTTTATATAAAACGTTCAGCTTCTATTGACTTAATAAAAAAAATTTTATGAAGTCAATAGAAGCTGATATTTATAAAAAATAAAAATATAAATCCCTCAAATATATTATACATTACTAGTTGTGCCCCGCGGTTTATCCACATTTTATTTAAGGAAATCACTGATTCCAAATAAATCACACCCCCTTAGGGGTTGAATTTCTAAAACTTCTTTTTAGCGCTCTGACATCATGCAACTCCTGTACCAAATGTCCAGTTCCTAAGTAGGTACAGTAGTTTCGGCTGAGTGTTGATGTTTTGACAATCAGTTATTATATAATAGATTTTTTAAATATCACTACAGACAGACTACAGACATTACAATACATTTTGCTATAGATACAGATAGGCTAATGAACTTTGGTCGTTTATGTAGAGTTCGATTTAATCTAGCAGCTCTCTATTATGGCACCGGTCTCCCCTACCAGGCTTGCCGGCATATGCAAGTCATGCTAGTGCATTCTCACTCCAAATGACTCAACGTTTTAGTACAATAGTTAAGATTGATACAAAATGTAAGAGGTAGTGTCATGCAGGTTTTGGTAAGAGGTAGTGCCACACTGAATGCTTGCATGCAATCGAATTGGGCCAGCTCGACCGGGGAGGTACCTCTCGCTGACACGAGACCGGCGTAAAGTGACAGCTATGCTGTCGCGTTTCGTGCGGTATGTACCTAAGTAGCCGGTGGCCCATGAAGGTGGGAGGAGAAAGGAGGGCAGCGCATCTGTATAGCCTTTATGCGGATATTTATGGGCGTCGGTTGTCATGAAAATGGCTCCGACTGCTCGTTTGCCCTCCTATACCATTACAAAAAAAAAAAAAAACAATGCATGCATGTAGCCGAATAGGGCTGGCACGACAGGGAAGGTGCTTCTCGCTTGCAAGATATCGGGGTGAAGTGACAGCTGTGCTGTTGCGTTTCATGCGGCGTCTTAGTAGCCGGTGGCCCGTGGAGGTGGGAGGAGGTAGGACGGCAACGCATCTGTATAAACTCTGCGGTAGTCTATGCGCGTCTATAGCGCGCGTAGTCGTATGAAAATGGTTCCGACTGCTCGTTTGCCCTGTACTGTAACTGAGATAGCTTCTGCTGCTGCACGGAGATAGTCTACAGGTTATTATTAAAACGTTCTTGAATGCTCGATGACCCCTTATACTATAAAAAATACCATAGACCCTGTATCTCGCTCACATAACACAGACGTAAAGTGTCACTGAAGTATGTTCCCGTTTTCCACCCTCAGCGAAAGTGACGTAAGGCCATTGGCGGTTTAAGTGAGTGTTCGGTGCCGATTTCTGAGGAAAATGAGTCTCAGAAACCCACCGGCCTTCCCTGGCTCCTGGTGTAGGGATAAAGGCTTTTTCCCAATGTAAAGAAGGCGTGATATAGGTAATTTGTATACGTTTATATATTTACTTTTAGACAACAGAAAAATAATGACATTGGCAATAATGATGGCTGTGAGCCATGGTAGGTTTTAATAAGAAGCTTTAACATATCATACTAATATTAGAAATGCGTATAGTACTTACGTATATTTTTTACTCTTACACGCACAAATTATAGAACAGATTTGATTGAATTCGACTCCCAATAATCATCATTAAGATTACAATCTGAAAAAACGTTGATTCTAAACATGATTTGATGATATTTTACTCGATTAATCAATCACTCTTATGCATAATATATAAAAAAAATATAAAAAAATAACATGCAATAAAATCACTTAAATTAAAAAGCTAAAAGACATTTTAATTAAAAATGAAACAATAGTAAAAACTGTAAAACGAATTGAATATTTAAATACGAATAAGTGAGCGAAGCTTTTATCTGTTAAGCTCTACGAAGTTACGCCTAATGACGCCCTGTCACGAAAGCTAATATTTTATTGCTCGAGCACTGTCATTAAATCATCCTGTATAAATAAGTTAGACTTGACGTATATACATGTAGTGGCAGATTTATGGCAAATTAAGCTTTAAGTTAGATTATAGATAGATAGATGATGTACTTAGGAACTATCTAAGTAAGAGTTATTGATTATTAACAGATCTAAATTTCCAAATACACATAAATTTGTCAAATGAAATAGCAATGCGTGTCTGGCACGACATGTGACGAAAGTATTTTCCTTAATAACGGCCAAGAGACGTAAGCGCGTGAAGCGTTACGGTGTGAGTTAATTGTTTCACATGATTTGACTACTCAATTTTTTCTAAACTAGGAGCTTTGAACATCGTTTCTTAAAGATTAAACTCCAAAACTCCACGAAAAGAAAGCTGTATTGGCCTTCGTACAGGTATTGGTATATTCATTCATGATGACAGAACTTGTGAAAACAAAATATAATATAGACGACTATTTTAATAGGTACAGCCAGCGTTGCAACCGAATTAACCGGCATGATAGCCGGGTGACACATCTCTCGCATGTTACCAACTTAAAAATTATGATTATACTGTCGGGTTTTTACTATTTTGTGAATAACCAGTGGTCCATTGGGAGATGGGGGTGAAAGGGGGCCACGCATCTGAGCATGCGGTTGTTAGCCAGCATCGATAGGTAACAAATGGTTTCAAATGCTCGGTTGTCCCCCTACAACCCTGTATTTAGTAGCACACACTTGTAGCGACTCGTAGCTGCTACGAGTAACCGTAGCTTCACCCTTCTGCGCTACATTGCCGAAGCATGTTGCTGAGGCGAACTCATAATATATTTCCCTTCCAAACGCGCTCTTTAGCGCGTATGGAAGGGAAGAAAAAAGTAAGAAAAAAAAGTTTTCACTTCAAAAACTGTCCCTAAACGTTAGCATCATAATATAATGGTTCTGATAGCCGTACAATTGCCACATCGCTAAGCACGTCACGAGCTAGCGTGACCGCTGTGTAATTGGCGACATGCATGCATATGGCTTTTGATATTTATTATTTATGCAATTGCCCACCGCATTCGAGCTATTTTTTATAATAATTCATAAGTATAATCGGCTTCGCAATATTAGTGATTCAATAAAAGGCTTCCTTCTTAAGTTCGTAGGGTAGGACTTTTAAGTATAAAAAGCACTTAGGTTGCCCTTATAGGTATTAAAATTAATCATGAAGTCCAGCTAAAATACACTGCATAACTTATAGTCCGCTGAATAGTAAGAATAATGCATTGCTGCAATGCAGCTGTATAGGGCAACAATGCTGTCAAAGAGTAATGGCTACGTTGTCTAGCTTCTTGCCCTGTAGGTTCGGAGAAGAAAAGGATTATGCGGTTACCAAAGTCTCCGACAGCTCGTTTAAGCCGTTTCCCTTAAAAAAAACTAATGTGAGAAGTGGCAGCGCTTCGTTTAATTTGGGAAACTACTCCACACAAACCTGACAAGTCGTAAGCTCTAGAACATCCACACTTATATCGACTGTCTAGTTGATCTTTCACGAACTACTGGATTTACCGTCAAATGAACCTATGAGTCCTTAATTTTTTTTAATCAATAATATACTTCGGGAAAAGAATACTTATACACTTGATTAACTGTACCAACAAACAAAGACAAGAAAACTACATAATGAAACCTATTACGGTCACAATTTAGTTTTTAAATATTTTATTAAACCTCAGTTTTGAATATTTACCTACATGCACTGCAAAATAGAAAATACATAGACTTAATAAAAAGTATATTTAGTCTATGAGAAAATATAACTACAACAACAACGCATCTTTACCTCAGTTTCCTAACGGGGTAGGCGGGGGGCAAAGAGTGTCACATAATCATGATCCTTACACACACACACACTCCAAATTCATAAAAAAAAACAAATAGAAAATATTATATTACTATCATATTATTATTGTCACAACCACCAATATTAGTGTTAATCTAATAAATCAATAAAATGTACAATAAAAAGGCTAACAAATTTTTAAATAGGCTAAAAATATAGTCTACAAACAAATAAAGTGCACAACTTATTATAATAATAGGCCCAGGTTACAGATAGATAATAAATGAAATTAGATATTATCACGGCAAGTTTTTAATAACATAATTGCTCTACTATAACTGTTATTATGTAACAACTGTTATCGCGTAATAGTGTCTACGTGTTAAACGTTATTTATGTGAGTGCGTGTGGACAGTGGCTTAGTGCTCCAGATTTAGATAAAATGTAGGTCCAAAGAGGTGTGACAAAAACTACCAAAAATAACGTTTAATACTAATATTTTCATTAGATCATCGGGTTAGTCAAACGATCGGGACCGGGTACATCTCGCTTACACGATACCGGCGTAAAGTGACGTTTAAGTAGCCGGTGGCCCAGGTAGGTGGGAGGCGGAAGGAGGACAATCCATCTGGATAACCTCTATGCGGATGTCTATGGGTAAAACGAGGCCAGAATGCACGCAATTCTAATATTTTATATTTTATACGTTAACAGAAACAAGTCATTTTAGTTAGCTATCGTCTCTATTTTTTAGAAAATTGGGTCTATAATATCTTAAAAAATTCTTAAATAATTTGCCGATTGAATTGAATTTAATTGGTGTGTTGATTTGTTATTTCAATTGTATATAGAGTTAAATAATATAGCGATTTCCTGAATACATTACTGAAGGTATAACATAAAAGCTGTCTCAAGCTTTATCTTAACGTACCACTTAGTAGTGAAACCTGAAGCAATACCTAAGCGTAAAAGCTAGTTTTATAATAAAGTGTACATTCGGAATAATAATTTAGAAAACATAATTTATTCCTGTTTCCCGAGAGAAATATTTCCAATGAAACGCATTAGTATAAATATCAAGTTAATTACCACCAAGGTGCGTCAATCTAAGGGTGGGTCTGGCGGAGCTAAACAGACCAATCAAATTAGTAGAAACTCATTTGTTTCGCTGATTAATAAAGCTCGCGTGCATGCCGATGTGAAATTCGCGAATGCTCTATATAACTGTTATTATGCCCACTATAACTTCGATCAACAAGGTCAAATCTTTTATGGTTATTGCATTTACATTTTTATGAAATAATACCTTGCCGCCATTAAGTTCTTTATTTTTCGTCGTTTACAAAATGCCTATACTAAACTCACTTCGCATTTAACGTAGAGACAAGTATAGAGATTAGTTATGATATACAATGTAAAATGCCTCTTGGTTGATGCCTGAGCTCAATTTTTTATACAAGTTATAGTATATACTTAGCCCTAGATTAAACTACATTTATTACTACATTTCTTTTCCATTAGTCAAAGAACACTCTACAAACAAAGTTACTCTACTTCTTTATAATATTAGTATAGATATTGTCATGTCCAAACACAATCCAGACAATTGTTTTATTTAGATACAGATGAGACAGCAACTCGAGTGTGCATAATGCATTTCGGGGGAAGGACAAGGAAAGGCACTCTACAAAAGATCGAAGTTCATTGCACTATAGACCGATTTGATTTTTTAGCCTTCTAAAGCTCCAATTTGTAACGCCTTTTTTATCGTACCTAGTAAAAACCCATTACAGGTATGTCATCATGTGGACACAAAAAATATCATTAGTAAATATTTCCATGGTGTATGTTAGTATCTAATTATAGGTAACTTGTTTGGACTACAGCTTGAATGTAGATCTTATTAGGCACCCTGCGTGACTATTTTCTGTAAAGACAATATTCATATCATTACTATAATGTTTATGTTTGTTCTCACTCTACATAGACCAATTAGACTAGCCCAAGGCATCTC
>LUGF01002707.1:195749-212884 GCA_001625245.1 Calycopis cecrops
TTGATAGGTTCTTCTGGATTACTCCCTATGTAAGCGTCTCGATCGCGAAATTATCAGATTTGGATGACGAAAAACGCGACGGACGGCGACAATTTTCGGGAAAAATCCGACCCGGCTACGCCAGTCAAGTTTCGGGGAGCGTGAAAAAGCTTTTTAAAAATTATAAACTTTATTTAAAATAAAACTTAATTAGACAATTTAAAAGATTTAGATTCTAAATTGTTAACTAACTATCTTATATTAACGAAACAACCGAACAGAGTTGGATGCTCTAATTGAATGACATAAATTATATTAGGTGTAATCCGTGCTTTTGCTATAACTTTCCCAGTTCACACGTAATATAATATGCCTGCGAACATAATAAGTGCCGACTAGGCGTTAATTCTTATACTAGGGATGGGTGAGGCTAACATAACTAAGTTGTAAATATTTTTCGACAAAAAAATTATGGCAGGTGTAAGTTGTTGAAAGAAATATTTATGCACAGTTACAAGCGTACAAGAACATTATAAACAAAATTAAAAATGTTTAAAAATTTGCCTGACGGTTTTTTTGCAATTATTTAAACAATTTGTTGACCGATTTTGAAGTTCAAGGTCGCAAAATGACCACATTTTGACTACTGGGTAAAATTTCAAATCGATATTGTTTGTTGTCTTTTTGTTTTCTTACAAAAACCGTTTTTAACCTATAAAACCATTGTTTAAACAATCGTATGCAACTCCAAAAATGATACACTAAAGTTTCTCTCAATGTGTGTGAACAGACCAACCCATTTTTGCGCATAACTTGCTGGACCTAATTACAAGAAATTTTAAGGCTTTTTTGCCTCTAGCAACTGGGCTAAATACCATTTTCCTTTAGCTTCTTACACGACCCCTAACTGATGCATTGATAAAGTTTGACCTGTTTTTTTACAATAGTTGACATTGGGTGTAAGTACAAATTTAATATAGCTAATGGAGTGTATCGTCACTTGTTGATGGATAAACGTGATAATAATAGAACATCTTTTTTATAAAATTTCTTATGTAGGTACTCAATAAATATTGTAGTAATAAATGATTTTCATTATACTATGTAGGTACTACCTATGTAGTTATAATACTTTTTATTAAGTCTATGTAATATGATACAAAAAATGTAAGTACGAATAGCAACACAAAAAACCTGATTAGGTACTAATTTAATGATTTGTATATTCGTGGATTTTTCATCGCCACCGAGAGTACCTACTGTACAAAAGATTTTCACCGATTTTAAAAACTAAGGTACCCACATTAAATATAATAATTATGTCAGTAATTGCAATTTATATTACAACGCCACTATAATATTAATATAATTGTGGGATATTACTGAATATTACGTAATAAATAAGTAGGAAATGCAGCAATTGTTATACTTTATTATATTGCAAAGAATTCTAGAATGAAAAATTATGAATATTATATTACTTCTCGCCGCTGCTTCGCTCGCGTTGAAGCCCTTCAATACCAATAAACATTACATTCAAATAGAACTGCATTAGAATTTCAATAACTACCACAATAATTTATGATGGCTGCTCGTTTGCCCCCTTAGGCTAAAGAAAATGCAGGAACATTAAGGCGAATAATCCAAATGTAACGGGTCGTCATGTACGTTGCTTAATCCTCCCGCTAAAAAATATCCCCATGCTAGGTTTTAGTAAGTAGTGCCACGGTGCATGCATGCATGCAGCTGAAGTGGGCCGGCACGGCCGGGGAGGTACCACTCGCTTAGATAGTTAAAGTGACAGCTATGCAGTCGCGATTCGTGCGGCGTGTAAGTAGCCGGTGCGTCATGGGGGAGAGGAAAGGCGGTCAATGCCTTAAGATAACCTAAATGCGGATAACTTTAAGCGTAGGTAGTCATGAAAATGGTTCCGACTACTCGTTTGTCCTCAAATTATTAGTATTTAAAAAAAAGCAATAATCCACATGTATCTTTATGGACGTTGCTTAGTCCTCCTGCTACATAATTATCCCCACGTAAGGTGACCACATTGAATGTTCTACAAAAGGACTGTCCTGTTTCCAGGTGTGCGATCCGAACAAACCCGACAGCAAGGCCACCGCTCCGCTCGCCATCGGCCTCACCGTGACACTGGGTCACCTGCTGGCTGTGGACTACACCGGCTCCGCCATGAACCCGGCCCGCGCCTTCGGATCGGCTCTCGTCGCCAACGACTGGACGGATCACTGGGTAAGAGTTTCTTTATTTCACAGTTGTATGTTGATTTACCCGTGGTCTAGTGGTAGGCATGTTTGGTTTGAGGTCCCGGGTTCGATCCCGGGTCGGACCAAACCTCGTCGAGGACGTTACGCCGGTACTGCTCCTGATATATCTTCGGTCGGCCTGCCGTCCACCTCACTCCCGTCACCCTTGTACACTATACTAAAATAGGTCTCGACAAAGCGCAATTTGGTTGGCGGAGAGGACATCATGTTAGCAAATATGGTTTTACAGATTTATGTTGATAAGGAGGAGTAGGGAAGAAGGCAGGATATCTGCATTACAATTAAGTGGGGTGTATAAGGAGATCTCTCCATAATTCCAAAACTAACTGCACATTTACTCCCTTATACTATAAATCTGTACCTAAGTAATCGCTTTTCTTAGCGTCGCTAACGTATTTCCTGTAGGTACCTATTGGCGGAACATCACATCCTTATTTAGCATAGCATATTCCTCACAAATTTCTATCATCGTGGTATGATAGAAATTTGTGAGGAATATGTGTGATGAGTGATGACCACAAAGCTTTCACACAATAATAGTCGAGAACCCATATTTTTCCCACATTCGAGCTACGGAATCTGTCTATCGCGGTTATAAGTATTTTAATGATGAATATAATTGATATCATAAATTTGGCCTCCTACTTCCTACCTTAACATAAATCATGTTACCAACAATCACTTGACATGTCTGTCCTCCCACGATTTCATCTCCGAGTGTAGGCAGCGCAGTACCAACATCGCGGCATCACCAGCTTATTATTTATGATGTCAGCTTTTATCTAGAGACAGCGGATGTACGCTTGAGTCCAATAAAGGTCTGTTTAGTACTGGCGACCGTTTCCAATATTAGTAAGTGTCATGCCGCATTACGGAATAGGGTCGGCACGACGAGGGAGGTACCTCTCGCTCACAATACTAGCGTGAAGTGACCGCTTTGCTGTAGCGTTACATGCGATTTGTAAATAGCCGTAGTTAGGTGAAGGAGGTCAACACTTCTGCATACCTAATATGCGGATTGCTCGTTTGTCCTCCTACGCTATAAAAAACAAAAAAGTGTGTGCTTTAGACCACACAACTAAAGTAAAACTTAATTATTGATTTTCATAACAGTAGTTACCTTGGTAGTTACATGACATAAAATGTCACTAGATATTTATTTTCTAAATACAAGAAAGTTTCACTTAAATCGAATTAGAATTTTGAATTTGAATGATAACTTCCATTGGCCTCGCCCGATGTGTGATTTTGTAACGCTCTCACCAGATTACTCCCCAAGGCAAACGCGCATATAGAAGTTTTACTTCGAAACTATCTATGAATGCATGTGGCTACTGAAGGTAGATTTTTATACATAAAATCCTTACGAATATCGACGATGTGTCAAAATTCTATCCCCAGTAGCCAAATGGTCTGGATATATAAAATATAGAAAAAGACTGGTGCTGGTGATTACCAAATCGATTTGCTCAGTAAATTAGATACAATCATTCCATAGACTACAAAAGCTTACGTGCAAAATTTCGCAGGATTGGAAAAGTATTTGCTATATTTAGGATATGGTATTTTTGGTATTTTAACCAACTAGAGAGCTTGGATTTTAGTTAGAAATTATCAAGAACTTTTTATTTATTATCATTTATTTTTGCAGGTGTACTGGGCGGGGCCTGTAGCGGGGGGCGTGGCGGCCGCGCTGCTGTACGTACACGCGTTCTCCGCGTCGGCGCCGGAGAACCCGCGCTACAGATCCGTCGCTGGGGATGAGAAGGAGGTACATCTCAATCAACATCGTTTATAATTATTTCTAGCAGCAGAGTCGGATTCGGGGGAGGGGGGGCTTAGGGGGATTGCCCTATAAGACTTAAGGGGCTTTAAGATGTTTTTTGTATAAAAGGATCTCGCCAGAGCTTAATCCAGCGCTGCATGAGCTGCTTGGTGCTGCGGCACCAACAGCTAAATCAGCACGAACTGTCACGGCAATATATGAAATTCATTGGCATGACAGTGACGCCATCTGTCGAAAATTGGTCGTACGAACTCGGAAAGCTTCGCCCGAATATAACATATTATTGTATAATATTCATTATTAATTTTTAATTTGGGGCTAGAAAAATAGCAATATATCATCAGGAAAGATTATTTGCACCAAATTCATAGCGTTATTGAACTAGTCCAGAAATTAGACACGAGTTGAACATCGACGATTAATTAAAATAAGTTGAAGACGACTTAAGTTGCGACCACTTTTTATTGGTGGGTCACCATTCTTCATCATCAGTCTTCGTCAGTCCACTGGTGAACATGGCTTCCTTGAACGAACGCCAGGACGATCGATCTCCGGCTATTCAGGTCAATCGCGGTCACTTCAGATTTTCTTCCAATCTGAATACTTAAATCACCAGAACAAATGACATATACCTACACTGCAAATTTCTTACCATCATCGCCATCAAACTGTTTCCGTCCGCTTTGCTCATTGACGTTGCCACTCACACACAGGTGAATCCCACTGAGACTTGAGCTCTCCATCTCCAGAATAAGAGTAATAATACATAGTTATATAAATGTGTATTTAATTACAAGCGTTCTGGACGCCTGGCGCCAACTGCCTGGACTGTGGAACACGGCGTAAGGAATTACACTGATCTTTTTTTTTCTTTCTAAAGACTAAAGCGTTGTACGATAATAATTGTTTAAATAGCATTACATTTTATTATATTATACACTCAAAAAACTACTTATTCACTTACGCGCGAAAAAATCTAACAGTATACTGTAGTGCCATCTATTGACGAGTGGCGTAACTAATTTTATTATGACACATTTTTAACTAAGCTGATATGTTTTTTTTTATATGACAACGTACATTTATGTAAGAGTAGCCTATAAAAAATAAAGAAAATAAAAGCTATAATTGAAAATTCGGTCAAGTAATTAAAATTTCACAAAAAAATCTGTTACATCCAAACTTACTTTACTTACTAATACTTTTAGAATTCATAAATTTTGTACAAAGTTACGTTGTGTCATCGATGTATATGGCTGAAACGACTGAGGTGGTGGACTGGTGCAAATTAAGAACTATCAGCTATACGGTTGCATTCATAATAGTCATGATAGTATGAAGAGGCCAACGTTTTTGCATATCCAGCAACCTCTAGGTGGCCCACTGTGGTAACTCATTAGACAACTCTCGACTACTCAATAACCCAAATGACGAAAGAGGCTGTAACACTGATTTACCCTTCCAGCTGAAGCGCTTGGACGGCAAGCAAGAGGACATGGCCTGAGACAGTCGCGTGTGGCGACCGCGCAGTCCCTCGCCCATCTCCGTGCCGAGCGACACGCGCGCGCGCCACTTGTAACGAACACACACACACACACACACCACATGAAGCCCAGTAACTAATTAGAGTCACCTCACACATGCTACTTTTAGCAGTAGCAATGCGGCGACCAGACGCACCCCAACTCGCACTTAAAAACGCCGAACGCGGCGATTTAGTCGCATAGCAGCTTTGAGTGTTACGTGTCGAGCATCGGAGCATACGCTAAATCGTGATGTAGTCGATGCAATCGCAAAATCGCCGATCGCCGCTGCTGAAAGTAGCACGTGTGCTGTTGCCCTTAGATAGAATATCTGACATACATATACGTAATACGTTATACCTAAAGATGTAAGTACGAGGAAACTTGTAATACGTACGCAAAAGATTAGCGACCGGGCTTAACCAGAGGTTTAGCTTGCCGAAAATCCCTGTAGGAACATTTCGTAGACATATTCTATGGTCAGTTGAATCATTTGCACCACCTCAGGCAAAGAGGTGCATCGAGCTCGACACCTATCGCTAGGGTTAATACGGAAGCTACACCTCTGGCTTACTACGACACATACATACAAGCATACACTATAAACGACACCGCATGTTCTACATTTGTAACTAAACCACATGTATTATCTAAATCGATGCGCTGTTTTCATGGCATCATTTTTTATTAGTACATAACGTTCACATTATAATTATATCAATGGACCACAGACCACTCACAAGTATCATAAGAACTTGTGTAATAGAATACAGAAAAAAAATACATTTATTTATTGGATACTACGATTAGATCACTAAATCTAAAGACTTGCAAAGGGCATGTCACGCTTTAGCACTCAACTCACAAGTTCCATGAAAACAGTGCCTTTAGATTTCATATTGATAGCACTTTCCGACTTGCTAGTTTCTTCTCGTGTCGACGAGCTAGCACGCTAGCAAGATCTACATTGGGTACTCCAATTTACTGTTGTTTTCGACAGAGAAAACGTACTGATATTTAAACGTGGAGTCAAAAATCACAAATCTCAAATTTTTCATATTGGAAAAAAATATGTTTTTATATTTTAATATCGTCGTTAACTATCGACACTAGACCTATTTAGTACCTAGTGCTTTAATTAAAATTATATTTATCGTTCAAATATTCGAGATTCCCATCGCATTAATAAATAGAAAATATATTTTTATGGTAGATTTTGTAACAATGTAGTGTAAAACAAATATATCTTTTGTAAATAGAGATATTTAAATTATTTTTTTACAATAATTCTAAAAATTTTGACGTCTGGCAATGAAATTTATGTAGGTATACAGCAGCAGTCTCATTTTAAATATTTTCATAGTTTTAAATGAGATTTCAACGTAATATTTTATTGTAACACATATTCATAGTACAATATTCTTATATGTACACATATATTACATTAATGCACCGTATACCATTTTATGTAGGTACCTATACAATTTTATCTACTAATTTATGATATAGAGTTCAAGAAGGCAGTAGTTTTACTCTTTCCACTAGATCTTATAAAAATAACCGTCCTGAACAAATATATAACTTACCTATACGTATTTACACTGCCAAGTTTAAATGGAAACTAATTTCACATATTTATTACATTATTTATTTTAAATGTCTGATTTAAAATATTATTTAATTTGCGATTAATAAAAAGAACAATTATTAATTATGAAAAGCTTTCAAAATATTAATAACATAGCCTTTAGGCATTTACTTGGATGTTGGATGGCGAAAATTGAAATATCTGTAAACATTTTTAATTTTGTAACTAAAGGTATTCGATATTTTTAGATAATAATAAAGACGCATCCAACAAATAATTTATATATCACCACACAGTGTATTTTTAACTTTACCTTTAATCTTTTATGAAAATAAAATGTATGGAAATACTCGGTGTACTCTTAATCTATTTCTTGGTGTTATTTGTAAATCGATTTGTCAAGATTGTGTCCTAGATGTAAGGCTTAATAAAATATATTTTGTCCACTACAAGTGTATTTTATTTTTCTTTCTAACAAATTCTTTTTTTGGTAAAAATAAAATCATCAATGCTGTAGCCAAAAATTATGTATTTTACTTTAAAACATTTTTATATAATTAGTTATATTATATTAAAATAAGCCCATAAACTTACGAATAGTTGTTTCAAACAAATGTAACCCCTTTTTTTTTTTTGTTAAAGCACGAGAATTTTTTTCGCGCGTCTGCGTATAATACCTAGGAGCTCGGGTGGCCCTTAGACCTATGTCGGACTCGACACTTAGTGCAATACCAACTAAGTACTAAGCTCCTGCGGGTTCCTTCAGCCGCTATAACAGGAGGGTCCGGGATCTACGAGCAAAAGGATCCCTTCAGCGACAGGCTGACCTCGACGAAAAGGCCAGACTTCTCCTCATTGGTACTGTCCGGCTGCCTCTCCTTGGGGACTGTCAGTCCCTACTACGTCGTAGGAAACGTACAATTGGGTCAGGTACCCATCTTGACCCCTGGCTCCAGTACTCCACAGGAGCATGCCACCAATTAGTTCGAATCGGATCCGACGGTCGTCTTAATCCACGCCGCCGTCTGCTGATTCAGAGGACCTCCCCGCTGAGCTGCTCTCAGTACGGCCTCTCCCTTAAGGCCAGTCCGACATAGGTAGTCCAGTCCGGCGTAGCCTTCGAGATCACAGAGACGGGCAAGCCCCACCACGACAAGGTAATAGCATCTATAAGGGATATGGTAACACCTACCTTAGCAAGGGCCAATGCATTATACATTGCACATCTTAATCATCACAAATCTGGAACCATTAGAAATGGGAGGTACAATTTACTAAGGTTGTCCATAGGTAAGTATTTGACGTCACCATCGGTTGGCACCACTATCGCAAAAGAAAATCTTTTCAATTTTGTATCGGATGACCCATTGGATAAACAGATTATAAGTGTTTAATAACACATTCATATGAATATATAATACCAATTAACTTTCACCTACAGAACTACAGAAGTTTTGTAGTCAAATTGTTTCTGGAATATTGATATAACACTGGCTCTCAGTATGGCTGTACATTGATGTTTATAGCCTCAAAATTAGGATTTTATGTATATTATAATGATAAAGGTAGTTAAACTTCGACTACCGTCACTCTTTATGTATGACTAGACAAACCTTTGAATTAGTTTACAATCATGTTAGTTTATGAGCATGATATTTTTCAAGAAAATTAACATGCTCGCTCGCTTTAATTGCTTGTTGAACTTAAAACCAGCCTAACATAATCTACCCAATTTAAGCAGAATGGAAATTCCATTCTAGTCCCTTTTAATGGTACCTTTTTCTATCATCAGGTTGATAGAAAGAAGTTCCAATATGTGAGACACCTACTACAAATAAACCTGTTAAATATGTAACAAATGTATTAACATTGTTGTTTGACTGAGCGTTCCATAGTCGATTCTAGGATAGACCGTCAATGGCCGAAGCACATTAATTTAGTATCGTCGTTTGCCTATAAAGTTAGGTACTCCTAGGTTTTACTAGTCAAATCTCGGAGTGATGACGCTTTGAGGTATCTCTATAACTTTTTATATAAACTAGCGCTCACGGCCTTTCCTTTTGATTTATTAATACTTAAAAAATACAAATAATCCAAAAAAGTACTAAAAAATCTGGCTACTGTTACTTGCTGGCAACATTATAATTTATGATTTTTACTCTGCAAAATGGACGACGTTGTCATAATAATATGACAAATGACACTTGACAATCACACACATTTGACGTTGACGTCTCCATTGTAATTTGTATTCACAAACTAATCAAACTATATAGTTTGTATTTCTAAATTCCAATTCAATCGTTTCACGGTTGCTGTTTTTGCATTATGTCTTTTATCTTTATATATATTCGCTGTCTTTAGGCTCTTTGTAGTATAAGTAATAAGTTGGGCCTTCAGTAAATAGTAGTGCTCAGATATCAAGTGGAAGTGTCGATTTTAATAAATAAATAGTCATGAAATATTTTGTAGTAATTTTTAAATGCTTCTGTCGGTAATAATTTAAGTGAAAATGTATTTGCGGACAGTGTTTAATGCGTAACTAATATATTTTATTTTAAATAAGAATATAGTAAGCAAAATGTTTCTCTACGAACGCATTTGCCTATGGCTAGGACATTTAAAATTGTCTCGGGTTATATTATTAGTATCAATTATTTTATTCAGTGTGCCTTTAGTTACCCACTATTATTTATCTAAGGTAAGCCAACACTTATTTTTACGATTAAAATTAATATTAATACTCACCGCAATTATTTAATATAATATAAATCTATATTTATTGTTACCAATTTCATCACTTTGGTTTCAAATAAATGAATAATGAATGAATAACTTTCGCGCGCATTCCTCAGATCAATGATTTTTATTTGCTCTCATAGGTTTTTTAAATTACAAAGTAAAGGCTTCTAATTTTTATTTTATACTCGCACACAATTATGCTTATCAATTACCATAGGTAGTGATTTCTAGTATCAAAATATATGTATATGATACCTCCTTCCATGGTTCTTCTAGAACAGGTTTCATTAGAGAAGACACTAGATTTAAATTAACCACAAGTGAGTTGCCATTATTGTAGGAAAAGGTTTTTTATGGATAGTAAGTCAATTTTGAATTTCCTTTTTCAGAGAACCAAAAATTCTAGAAATTTGTTCACCACACGGAACAAGCATGTTTAAAATTGCACAAGATATCTAAATTTGTTTTTATAACCACGATAATGTACACAATTTATCTAAAATATCATTATCTATTGTTTTATTTATAGTTGCCTCTACCAATAAACAACAATTCAAAGAGAATTAAAAATAAACTTAGTAATAATAACAGTATTTCAAAATCTATGAAGTTTTTTTATAGATTAAGGTATAATGTCTTTATAGCTAGTATAATATGACAAAAGGTACCTTTCTAGTCGTGTCTGCCTAATACAGCTGCAATGCAGCTTTAGTATGTGTAATTAATTTACATTAAATCACTCCATCCTTATAATTAAGAGATATTTTTATATTGTGTAAAAAGATATCTTTTTTTTCATCCCTTTCAGGCAAAGAAATTTAAAAAAGTAAGTTTTAAATAATTTTTGTATCCCTCCTCTTGTCTTGAAACTTCCCTTGGGAAATACAGTTTGCCCCTGTGTGCCCCTGCAAAAAAAACCCTATGTAAGAGTATAGTAGAGGTAACATTTCAGAGATTTGGAAAAGTATATCTTTAGAAGATTTATAAAAATTGTGTCTCATTGTTTGTCCAAGCTACTCTCCAAAACAACAATACTAATTTTAATGAAATTTCACTACTAGCCATCATAAAGCATGGCTAGCTCATAATATAATCTTTTAATTAAAAAATAATTCAAAATCTTGTGTTACATATTTTATATGATTAAATGTTAGTGGTTTGTTTTGTAAGTAGGAGTAGCAGGAATCACCACTATGTATGGTTGATCTCTATTATGTTGAGTAGTCCATATACATTTCATTAGCTACATCAGCAGCCTTCAAGCTATCTAAAGGCTGCTACTGCAGCTACTCACACACTCAAATTCATCGTTTGTTATTCCAGATTGTAATATATGGCTATGCTAAATTACAACCAAATGTATTCAGTAGTTTTAGCGTGAAAGAATTTAAACAAACATTGCCATACAAACATTCACATTTATTGTATTAGTATTTATTATGTTAGTAGGATTGTTAGGCTTGTCATAACTTTACTGATATTATAAATATTTTTCAGTATGAATCAACATCAACTTCTTTGGGGTCTAATAGTATGCGACACACACTTGAAGCTCTTGGAGACATGTCAAGTTTGAATGTTGTCGATCTTAAAATAAGAATTGAAGAAATGCTGCGAATTAAAGTAAGTATTTTTTTGTAAATGGAAAACCTTAATTAAAATGGTATGCATAACTGAAGAATGTGACATATTGTCAACTAAATATATATGATAGCTAAAAGACACTACATCTTATAATAAATATTGCTGCAAATTCATGTTTCCTTTATGTAACAGAAACCTAAAAAAAAACAAATTTCCGTAGCATTATTAACATTAAAAATATATTATATTACATTTTTATTAAATTTTTAGAAATCGCAAGCTATAATAATTAAAAATGCTCATTTACTGTGACAATTACTGTGATACATATGATGCATATAATATGTATTTGTGAAATTAAAAATAAAATACTCATTTTAGGCTTCAGTATCAACAGAACTTAGAGAACTGGAGGAAAAACGTGGCAGATTACAAAGAGAAGCAGCAGCCGCGAGTGCCAAAGCGGACGGTGTTAAGGCCGAATATGCACGTGCAACAGCAGAATTGCAGCGACTACGTGTGTCTGCCGATCAAGCGCGTTTGGCACAGTTGGAAGCGATCCGAAGAGATTCACCAGAACTAGCGCCTCCATTACAGATACTTTCCTCACAACCACCTAACATTTTACCCCCTATCCCTCACTCCTCCGAAGTCCACTGTCGGATGCATTCATGCTTTGACCATTCTCGCTGTTCCCTCACTTCGGGCTTTCCGATTTACTTCTATGACCCCGATGTGTATTCGCCACTCACAGGTGTAGAGATTGACGGCTTTTTGAAAACAACGCTTCGCCAAACGCTGAGTTATAACGCCCACTTGACAACCAATCCCAAAGAAGCGTGTTTGTACATTGTGTTAGTCGGCGAGGCTTTCCCTTCGGACAAGACTCCCTCGTAAGATATCATTATTTTGAAACATATCACTTATGTATACAAATTATTCCATTATGCTAATCGCAAAAGACAATTTTCCAGATCAACATCAGGCCCGTACAAACTGACGTTGAATGAGACAGCAATCAAAGCGTTACCGTATTGGGGCGGAGATGGGCGCAACCACATCCTAATAAATTTGGCAAGGCGAGAATTAGACGTTGGAACCGGTGACGCGTTTCGTAACGCATCAATAGGCAGAGCAATGATCGCCCAATCCACATTTACTCTTCAACAATTTCGACCAGGGTTCGACGTGGTGACTCCACCAGCGCTTGGTCCCCCTGGAGGCGATGTGTGGGCAGACTGTGCTCCTATTGCACCCGCAAGACGCAAATATATTCTTAGGTGATTAACGATATTGCACTGCACCAAAATCTATTGTTCATTGCCATTAAAGTATGCATTGATAAACGAAATTTAGTTTCCAGGGTTCGCAAACGCCACCAGCCGAAACAGATAAGGATGGTGACAAGTTGATCATCGAGTCTATTCAGAAGGCAGCCAAATCGGCGCCTTCGTCTGACGTGTTTTATTTGCAATTCGAATGTGATCCGCCTGTGGAGAAACGCGCAGTGCTGCCGATAGGAGACTGGGCATTGTGCGGAACCGATCGTTCAAGGCGGGCTATTCTACGCGACTCCACTTTCGTTTTGATCCTGACACCGGCTGATTCAAACTTGACAACGACAGCTTTACTTCAAGCCAGATTATATGAAGCCCTTCGTTCTGGCGCGATACCAGTCATTTTAGGTGGCGATAGAATTCAATTGCCCTTTAGCGAGGTTCTAGATTGGCGAAGAGCGGTACTATCGTTGCCGAAGGCCCGTGTCACAGAACTACATTTCCTTTTAAGATCATGGTCAGACGGTGATCTACTCGCTTTCAGAAGGCAAGGAAGAGTCTTGTGGGAGCGGTACCTGAGTTCTGTCCAAAGTAGCATGGATACACTGTTAGCCACAATACGCACTCGACTAAACATCCCCCCGAAGCCCGCCGCATTAACAGTTGGTATACCTGCATTCAACGACTCTTACTATCCGCCCAAAATTGAGCCTCCAGCTGTAGATATCGAGCCCGAAGAGACCTTAGGACCTTTGGAAGCACCTTACCCTAGTCCAGCTTATCGCAGAAACTATTCCCTGGCTTTGATTCACGGCTACGAGATGTGGAACGACTGGGGCGAACCGTTTTCTCTTCACCCGCAGTTGCCTTGGGATGTGCCCATTACTTCTGAAGCTCGATTCTTGGGCTCTCCAGCCGGGTTTCGACCGATTGGAGCCGGAGCGGGGGGATCTGGGAAAGAGTTTAGTGAGGCACTGGGTGGAGACCGGCCAAGAGAACAGTTTACTATCGTCATCTTGACATACGAACGCGAAGCGGTGCTGGCCGCAGCTTTGACACGTTTACGGGGTCTACCGTACCTGAACAAGGTAAACCATCTTTTCGAAATATTTTTTTTATAACATAGGGAAGTAAACGAACAGGCTGAGCCATAGCATAGCAGAAAAATCATTTAAACAATTTTAGTCATATTCATATTTTTGAAATCACTTCATAAAATTTAAGAAAACCATATTGAGAGCGCTTTTACTTCAATAACTCATTGTGTACAACTGTTATTTGTGTGTAACATTGCTAAGATAATCATCAATTACTTCCTTATTTCTCTGTAACTGTAATTGCTGTACTTAATTACCTTAGTTGGGGATAATGTCATTGGTTGTGCAACTATATATTAATCCGGTTTACAATTGTTTGCTATCTCAAAGAAATAAAATATATTTCTCTTAAATTTTTCTTTTTGATGCGTTTCATCCCGTGTCTAATGGTAGAGATATTTCCAGGTGATAGTGGTGTGGAACGGCATGACGCCGCCGTCGGCCGGTCAGGCGTGGCCGGAGTCTGGCGCGCCCGTGGCGGTGGTGCGCACTCAGCGCAACTCGCTCAACAACCGCTTCCTGCCGTACAACCTGATCGAGACCGAGGCCGTCTTGTGTGTGGACGATGACGCGCACCTGCGACACGACGAAATTGTCTTCGCGTTCAGGTAAATGGTTATTTTGATTAGATCGCGTCATGTCAGATATAGACATGCGTAGCTCTGATATATCAGCAACGCGCGAGTGCATTCGCGCGTAAATCGCTTAATCTGAACAGGCTCTAACTTAAGAAACTGAATGCTCGCAAAACATAGTCACACTTTCTATTAATATACTCATATATATATAGAATACCTCTCTCATATTATACGTCGGAAGTCATATACGTAGGACATCGCGACAGAACTCAAAGTTCCATGCCCACCATCTCGATATTCCTAAATGTAGTACTGTGCGGTATAAACGCCATTTTTTACCACTACCACGTACAACAGTACTATGGAACCAGCTGCCTTCCTCGGTATTTCCGATCCGATTCTACTTAAGGATCTTCAAGAAAAGAGCATTCCTCTTCTTAAAGGCCGGCAACGCGTCTGCAAGACACCTAGTTTTGCGGATGTCTATGGGCGGCGGTAGTCTAAACACCTGCTCGTTTGCCCCCTATATTATAAAAAAAAAGTCACTTAACATTAGATGACTTGATTCTTGTTTATTCCTTCTGCATTAAAGACAAAATACTATCATTTATTTTTTTTTTTACTGAGGGTCTAAATACCTACTAAGAACTACAAAACAGGAACTAAGGAAATTGCGAGAATGCCGGGCTAAGAAATAATGATGTGTCATCTTGCGGTGTAATGTATGAGTAAATAGTATACGTTCATCTTTTTACCAGGGTGTGGCGTGAGCATCGAGACAGGATCGTCGGCTTCCCTGGAAGATATCACGCCTGGGACATGAACTTTAACAACGGCTTCCTCTACAATTCCAACTACAGGTAATTTTTCGTAGAAGTTGGAGTCTTCTTAGTGTATTCATTTTTAGCAGGGCCTTACGGGCGCAGTATCGTCTCTATTTCGATGATGACCCCTAAATTTATAATTTCAATATATTTTTCATCCCAGGAGACATGATATTTGAACACAACAAAAGATTCCATATAAATATTTAAGTCCAAAACTTGCAATATTTTCCTAGAGCGTGTCTATTCGCTTTTATTTAAATATATTGATCGAATTAATATAATAAAAATGTGGTTAAACTAAGCACTAATTAAATATTCAAAATTAGATAGGTAAGGTAATATGGAGTCGGGTTAAGGTATTATTTTTTATCTGCGTTTAACTTCGTCAGCATCATATCTGAGATGTAGCAACTAGCAAAACTCCGTCAGGATATCTGCAAGAAGAACAAAGCCTTTTCAGTAGGGATGTGAGTGTTTTTAGGTGCGTTTAAGACTATGGTCAAATTTCCTGTAGATATGGTTCGATATCATTATAGCATACAATAGCCGGCAAATTGTCGGTAGCTGTGTGTACTACAGATAATATTTTAGTAGTACCTAGCACTTTACACGTGGGCGACAATACAGTTTATCTAAAAGTAATATAGATTAGGAACGCGACACAGGAATTATACATGAATAATTTAAAGAACTGGTAGTTTTATAAACTGGTGTATGTGATTAGTTGGTACAATTATATAATTAAGTAAAATAATTTGAAATGCAATGGGATAGATAATATAACACTTTAAACTCAGTAATATGCGTATCAACTATTTTAGCATAAGGTATACCTAATACAAGAAAATAGTGGAAGGAATGTTGTAATTACCAATTAGTACTTATCTGGCTGTATAATTGATGCAAATTAGAATAGTGTATTTAATACTAATTTGCGTTTATGTTTATCTATATTTATTGCTGTATTTTGCGTGCTTTGCTACGTCACCAACAGAGAAATCAGCACGATCGTACCAACTATATAATATATAGTTGGTACGATCGGGAAAATTTTATACGTTATATTATAACGTATATAATTTTCCCGAGGTAAAAAATAGCCTATGTTAATCTGTGATAATGTAGTAAGTATTCAAATGGTGAAAAAAAATTTGTTATTGGCCGAGTAATTTCGGAGCTATTCATAACAAACAAACAAATCTTTCCTCTTTATAATAGTATAGATTAATACGTGAAGCAAAAACATCGGATATATTTTTACGAAAATTGCGCGGACGGAGGAGTAAGAAATTTGGCACACTTATAGCTGACGTGAAAGAGAAGTGCAAAACGCTAATATTTCTTAATAATAATGTTTATAAAGTATGTACTACTAGTTGTACCGTGTGCGCCTTGCTACACCACCAACGGATACGTCAGCATGGACTATCATAGCAATATAAAAAGTGCATTGGACTGACAGTGGCGCCATTGCATCTGTCGAAAATTGGTCGTACCGACGTAGAAACCTTCGTGGGCGCATTCAGAACAACTTTACTAAAGATCATCAGTCATCACATTTTCAAATGCATTATGCATTACGGTTCTAGAAAGGATATATACAGGATGTGGCTTAAAAAATGGATATACCAGAACTTGTCGATGCCCCCCCTTGTGGACTATTCGAAAAACATATTTTTGTTTTTTTTTGGTTTGAATTAAAAAAAAAGGGATAAATAACATTTTTTCAAAATTAAGCGACTCTTACTCACTAATTTTGCTATAGTAGTCACAAATTTTGGAGTTTTTGTATTTTGTTTTTTTTATTATGCAGCTAATTAGTTATTTCATTGATAACAATTAAGAGATTTTCTTAGATTGCATCAAAAT
>LUGF01002707.1:214524-239265 GCA_001625245.1 Calycopis cecrops
GCAGTAAGGACAATTCTAAATCTATGAGCCCGAAAGTTATTATTTGTAGATGTTTCGAAGACAATACCATAAAACTAAATTTCGCGATTGATGGTCGCCGCACACTTATCAACTCGGAAAGGGATCGTAACCGTATCATCTCGAGCCGGTCAGTAGCCTTTGTATGAAACTTCATACTGCAACGCACACTAAAGGGAGACGTAACGTCACAGATTAATAAACTTATGTAACGTCTTCGCTTTTCTAGGCGAGGCGTTTACGATCCCTTTCCTAATTGAAAAGTGTGCGGCGACCTTTAAAATACACCAATTCGAATACGGTTCTCGCCGTTGCTAACTTTGATGATCACTTTTAAGTTCTCAGTAAGATAAATGTACAATCGTTTGCCATTAATTGTAAACATCATTCTGTGAACTTTTTAATATTCAAGACGCGAACTATACAACAATACGCTCTGTTTTGTTGCTGGGTTGAGCATGAGTGTGGCATTGCCTCTGCTAGTGCATATATTTTGGCGTCGATACATTTGCCCTTGGTCTTCAACGTGTCACATCGACCCAATCGAAAATACGACAGCATCTACATATACAAATTATAAAACTAAATGAAGTTTGCAAGACGTCTGTCTGTATAACAGGTTATAACACGTTCCAACAGTTAGTTACAACAAGAAAAAAATTTCGATTCTAAATTTTTGATTATTTTTTTTAATTACAAAAATCGTCACTGATCCAAACTTTCTCTACAGTCGTGTCAACCCAGCCAAGCCAGCCACATATATAATTTAAAATAGAATAGAAATAATTTACATCAGGCCAACTTGATCGGAACTAAGGTCTTTTCAATGTAACCTTCAATCCTACTACTATGTATGGCCCGACTGCTCGTTTAACGCCCTGTACTATAAAAAACTATGATCCATCGGTTACGCACCCCTGCTCTAGACTCTAGGGTTGTCGATTCCCCAGTTGCGAGCTGAGCATGGTGCTGACGGGCGCGGCGTTCGTGCACCGGTACTACCTGTGGGCGTACTGGCACCACCTGCCGGCCGCCGTGCGCGACTACGTCGACCACTACACCAACTGCGAGGACATCGCCATGAACTTCCTCGTCGCGCACATCACCAGGAAACCGCCCGTCAAGGTCAGTGCTTCTTTTTTTTACGCTAAGGCGGGCAAACGGGCGGGTCCATAGACATCCGCATAGAGGCTATACAGATGCGCTGCTCTCCTCTCCTCCCACCTCCATGGGCCACACAAGCACGCAACGCGACAGCACAGATGTCACTTTACGCCGGTCTCGTGTAAGCGAGAGGTATCTCCCCGGTCGTGCTGGCCCAATTCGGCCGCATGCAAGCATGCAGTGTGGCACTACCCCATCTTGAAAAGAAAATTCCATCATACTCATCTTGAGTTCGCGCCCTCGCCATTCGTAGCACAGGAAAGCGGAGCTGCGCTAAAAGTGTGTGCTACTAAATACAGGGCACCGTTATTTCATTGTTTTCAGTTTTCACTTGTATCTGCAATCCCTATGAATGTTTTTACAGTAAGAGGAGGCAAACAGGGTACCTACTGCCTACGGCAATCCGCATATCTAATTGCTAACAATTTAGGCTTGTTGTTCACTTTCCTACTTCAACTGCAAGAGGCCACCGGCGGTATCATGGTGATTACAGTGCTGCCTGTTACTTACTAGCTTTACGGAGGCGTGGGATGTATGTGGGCGGTATTAATCGTACAAATGTTATGGGCCTTCTAAGTTAGAGCCTCGAATGTTTGATAAAACTGGTGCCCTACCTGAAGAATACGATTTCGTTAAATGAATAAAATTCTATACCTAATTGAAGTTTACTCTTTGTAAGAATCGATGTGTTTTCGTTCAGTATTGTTCATAATCTGGCAAAAAGTAATGTGTGTCAGGTGACGTCACGCTGGACGTTCCGGTGTCCGGGCTGCCCGGTGACGCTGTCCGCGGACGAGACACACTTCCACGAGCGACACAAGTGCATACAGTTCTTCTCGCAGGTACGTCCATAACTTTCAACTTTACACCAACGCACATAACATTAGTGGACTTTTTAACGCGTGTTGCATTACACTCGGCTGCAGAACAGGCGAAGGAGTGCATCACTCGCATCAGCTGGCATCATAGTCTGTATTCTTGTTACGTGTATTTTGTCAAATAAAGTCAAGTGAAGTTATCACTTGCATCATGGCTACCATTAACTTGTTCTTATTCACACCGAGCAGCTAAGCCCTTGTATAACTCAACGCCTTTAAAAATATTAGTCCAAACCAAATAATATGAAGATGCGTTGTCTCCCGTCGCCCAAAGGGCTACCGACTCTTACAAACCGCAAACGCAACAGCATAGGGGCACTTCACGTAATAAGCGAGCTCGTGCCAGCCCTGTGCGTCTGCATGGAATCACTCTCATAACTTTGAGGACATTTTTTTTTCACTTTTCTCGACAGATTATGGGCTACACGCCGCTACTGTCGACACAGTTCCGCGCGGACTCGGTCCTGTTCAAGACGCGAATACCCCACGACAAGCAGAAGTGCTTCAAGTTTATATAAGTACGTGTTTTTTATATTGTTGTTGTTGGATTACAACAATGTTGTTGTGGGATTACGATGCTGATGAGATAATATGTTGCCGGGATAACGGTCCAATTACAATACACAACTAACGGATTTTATAGCGGTTTACGTTTCAGAAGCTATGCAGCAACCATGATCACTAAGGGCCACAGCACACACGACTTTCAGACGCGGCGACCGGTCGGAGCAGAGTGTACTCCCGTCGCCATAAGACGTCATTATATTTGTTGATCTGAAAAATTTCGTCAAATTATTAGATCTTCATTAGATGCATAATAGTAGTTTATGCAACTGTCATATAAAGAAGGGTATTAAAACACGAGTGTGAATTATATTAAAACACGAGTGTGAGCGAACGCGAGTTTCAAAATAGTACCTCACGAGTGTTTTAATACCCGTGTTATATGCAGTTGCATACACTACTTTATCTTCACTAATGCAATTAATCAATTAATCAAACATTGCGAAACATTAAATTCACGCGTATTGCCCCATTCGTTGTTGGACCGACGACTGTTTGACCGACGAGACGACGACTGCTTGACCGACGATTTAAAATGTAATGTTCTTCGAAGATAAATATTTTCATTAAATACTTTAATTTGATTGCAAAAATTGCGGCGCGTAAATATATACTTTTTATAATTCAATGTTAATAAAATATTTCAATGTTTCTTGTTGAAATATAATGTGAAAAAATCACATGACTTTACTTTTAAATTTCTACTAAACAGTAGATTATTCGTTGTCTGTGGCGTTCATTTTTGCTTTCATTTTTTTGTAGAGCTTTGTCTCTTTCTCGCAAATCCTTTGCAAGCTGGCATTGAACCAATGAGAGCGCAGCTGCAGCGCGCGCAGGGCCAATCAGGAGCGAACGCGCGCTGTTAGGATTTTGAAATAAGGCTCTCTCACCAATCTCTCTCTCTCTCTCGCTCTCACACAGTGTTATAATGAGATTTTACGATATCGATTTGGATATTATAACATCATGTCAAATTGCTTAAATTGAGTTTTTTGTTGTCTGAGCTATAACAGTAGTTATTATAAGTCAAGTATTGAAAACATAAGTAGAATGTTACAACATTAGTGTAGATAAAATATTTTTTTAATGTACGTGTATATTACATATAATGAAACGAGTGTATAGGATAAAATTATAGCGGTTTATTTAAGTAATTTACAATCATATCTATACTCTATACCTACTAATAATATAAAGCTGAAGAGTTGTTTGTCTGTTAGTTTGAAAGCGCAAACCTCTGGTATGGTCCGATTTGAAAAATCTTTCAGTATTAGTTAGTCCATTTATCGAGGAAGGCTCTATGCACTTTTCAACCGACTGCGGCAAAAAAACCGATTCACGTAAACAAAGTTGCGTGCGTCCGCTAGTCAAATATGATCAGGACATGTCATCTCAATGTACCTGTGGCCATGGTTCTTGTAGAGAATCTGAAACGTCGTGACTATGATAGATAAAATATTTAAACCGCGATAAAATTTATTTAATACATCAAATAAGTAAAGTTAGACCACAAGTTTAAGGCGCCCAATAATTTTATCATAAAATGAGTGTAAACATGCGGTTATTTTAACCGTCTGGGCTATGTTTTGTTTGTCTGTTCTTCTGTCCACTTGTAAGCGCTTTTGACGAAAGAGATTTGAAATGATACCTCGTGTCATGTGTCCTAGAGATCTAAAATAGAACAAAAACACATAAACATATATAATCAGGTCTTTTTGTCACTTAGGTACGCTTATTCTAAAGAGTTGCAAGTCCCTAAAAGAAATTGTATAGTGCAATAAAATAGTGCAAAGAAAATTAGTATGCCACTTTCGGCAATTTTCTTTAGGGAGACCGCGTACCCCCACAAAGATCGCTGCGTATGTTGTAGTCGTGAGGCAAAATTTGACACGAATCCAGTCAAATTTTGACACGAATCATGTCGATCTGATAAAGTCAGAATCAGAATCTTGTCAAGTACAGTCGCAGTTGTAACCATTTTTGGTGATATTTATATTACGGTCCATGTGGTCATTTAAATTGTATTGTTATATCATGTTCAGGACCGTGACTTTACTTCCATTATATTAATAATTAATTTTTTAAATTATATTATTTATACTCATTTATGTAATCGGAATGTTAAATCAAAATATACACTATATTTAATGTAACGCATGTATAAATATATACATAACTCATAAATGTAAGTACCTAAAAATGTAAAAAATAAGTACAGAAATATTAAGAAAATTTATGTTATTCTGAGCAAAATGAAATAAAGTATATTTCATAATTGACGATACTAGGTCTACCTGAACCCGGTTTTTAAAATTGACTGTAATGAATCCTTATAGTCATGAGAAGCCCCGAATTTGCATGGTCCCGAGTTTACAAAGTCAATTATCATTATTTTACGCCTAACTACGCGACAATAAACACTTATATTTCGGCAAAAAAATTAAATGTTATTAAAAGACAATATGATTGCTTCATATCATTTTGCTTTGGAAAAATAATAAATCTGTATTTTGGTTGTAATCCATTATGATTGATTCTTTGCTTTTGTATAATTATTTTTTTTTACAATTTTTTATGGACTGGTGATGATTTTAAAGACAAGATGACGATATTGTAATGTATGTCTGTGCAATATAATTTTGTATGAATTTAATAAGTACTTTATAATTATAAAGATGCGTTTAATTTAAGTAGGCACCTACAACTCTAGGTTCATTTTTATATCAAATAATCAACGTATTTAAAAAAGCGTGTGCTTTAGACCACACAACTGAAGTAAAACTTAATTATTGATTTATTACACAAATAGGCTATTTGACACTATCAAAAATATACTACGAATTATAGTCATCATATTAAATAAGATAATAATAAACCGTATAAAAGTCTATTTTATATAAAATAATACATATTTATTGTAAAATTTGCGAAATAAAGTAGCAGTTATTTGTCAACGTCAAAAACGTTTTGTGATCTGTTGAAACTCAAATGACGTCACTGGCAAGTAAACTCTAACCAAACTGCCTAGTGTTTACACATTTGTCACTTGCGTTTGAAGTCAATGTAATCATATTGCGCCGCCATGACAGTTAGCGCAGTTTTAGGCGCGAGTGTAATAAGTCAAACTTTATCATTATTTTTTGTTGTTAATACTGCTAATTTTCTGGAAATATTTATGTAACGTGTTTAATAAGAGTCGTAAAGTATGAAATAAAAAAAAAATAAAAAAATTGTCAAATACCTATTCATTCCCGTAGTACAATGACATAACATGTCATATGATATTTATTTTTTAAATACAAAAAAGTTTCACTGTAATCGAATTTTAATTTTGAATTAGAATGACAACTTCGATTGGCCTCGCCCGATGTAATTAATAAAACGCCATCTTACTCCCCAAGTCAAACGCGCGTAAAGTTTTACTTCAAAATATATTTGTCTCCTTCAATAACTTGTCTGTGATAAAATAATCAAACACAAGTTATTACCAAACAAATATTTATTTTGTTTTTATATGGCAAGTCATTATTAAAAAATCATTTTAGCGGATTGTTTCGCGATCCTTTAACTTATAATAGAAAGTTATAGTTTTAAGTGTTTAAAGGACCGTAGAATTAGTTAGTGATTTTATATTAAAGTATATCCTAATGTTAAATGGAATCTAAATATAAACTGCCAGTGTCATTAAAAAATAAATCTATTTAAAACGCCGTCGAAAGCACATTGTGGCTGTCATAAAGCTATCTCACAGTTGAATGTCGATACTTTTTGCCCTGCCCTTATCTGCAAATAATATCGACAATGATTGGTTCTATGCCATTTTTCGTTTTTTCGCCAAATCCTGAAATTGTCAGATTATCATAGAGGTACAGTTACAGTACGGTTATTAGACTAGTCATTATAGTCAATTTTAATGTGAAACTGATCTAAGCAAGGTTAATCATTTGAGGTCAATAACGAAAAATGGCATAGAACAATGTTAGCGGGATGTTCATTGCTGATGTCGATATTGTGTAACTTATATTAATTAGCCAATTACAACAATCTATCTACTGTATGCATGTGCTAAGGATTTCGTTATAATAGCTTAAAGTTGTACCACGAGATTTGGCGTGACTATTTGTATTGTTTGTTTTTATAGTAACTTTTATTGCTTTTTAAGTATGAGATGCCAATATCCGCTCTGGGTACCCAAGGCACGCTTGACTTCTATTTTTGCTCGAGATTCTATAGAGAAACACTAAAATTTTGACAGTTAAGACTGAGTAAAAAATTATTGGAAGCCGTGTTCAATGACAACAACGTTCGCTGTACAGACTATCCTATTTAAACTGACAATGCACTATCATCATTAAAGTTATACTGAAAAAAATGTAGTTTTTTTCTATACATGCTATGGATAATGAAGTCTCAGAAGGACCTTGTACGTGTTTTTTTTTTCATTTTTATCCTTTTTAGTTTTAAAATCCTTTTTAATCTTTCTTTGCACTTCATTCCTGAGCCCACTAACTATATAAAACTAGTCTGTTTTTATTTCAGAGACTAAACTGACATTAGCTTATTGAATTAGTTGACGACCAGGCTGGCGCAGTGGTACAGGGCTCGGATAAGTGGAGCATGTTGCGCCAGGGGTCGCAGGTTCGAATCCTGCTTTGGTCATGGATGTTTATCTATGTATTATATGTATTTCTATAATAAAAATCTTAAATATATAAAATTTCTTAAATTAATAATATTAAATATGAATATATTATTAACCCGTAACGCAAGTCTTTACGATACTTAGCACGGGGTTAGACTAACGTGGTGTGTAAAGTCCACAGATATTTATTTATTTATTTATTAGTAATGTTGCATGTTTTTTTACACACAACAGCACAACGGATGCACTCGAACACTACAGAGATCGAAATTCGAATTAGAAAACAAAATGGCGCCCAATCGGATCCCAAATGGATTTGTGGTTGCGCAACTTGTATTAAAAAAGTGTTTACCTTTTTTAAAAATCTACGTTACTTTATCGTCGGTAGAACAGCAATATACTATACTTGACATTTTAGGTAAATGTCAAATTATTCTCTGGGATAAAAAAACAGACTATAGTTAATAGTTCATTGGTAAGAGGTAGTGCCACACTGCACGCTTCCATGCAGTCGAATTGGGCCGGCACGACCGGGGAGGTACCTCTCGCTTACACGAGACTGGCGTAAAGTGAAAGCTGTGTTGTCGTGTTTCGTGCGGTATGTAAGTAGCCGGTGGCCCATGGAGGTGGGAGGAGAAAGGAGGGCAGCGCATCTGTATAGCCTCTATGCGGAAGCTTGTGGGCGTCGGTAGACATGAAATTGGCTCCGACTGCTCGTTTGCCCTCCTATATCATTAAAAAAAAAAAAAAAAAAATTATATAGGTATATATATATACACGTGATAATAATTTGTAATCGACCAAATATTCTTTAGCTCTATACAGCAAAAGCGAAAATATTCAAACAGGTACGCTTTAATTGTTTTTACACAAAATACGAAAATCTCTACTGCCCATCTCATAATGATGATAAAAGATGTACGCCAGGAAAGTAATTAAAATAATATATAAATAATCATATTTTACTTTTGTAACTTTACAATAAATATTATGTGGGTACATCACTGACATGACGCATAAAATAATTACATTTGTAAGTGAAACAGAACACTAGTTTATTGCTAGATAAAACAATACAATAGCGCCATCTAGCGAGGACAGGAAAATCAACATATCTCGGTAAATTTTCAATTACATTCCGAACAATAAAATAATAAAGCTTAAAATTATGTAAACAACGCTTACTTATATTCAATTTCCTTTGTGTATTACTTAATCTAATACAGAATACTTCTTCGTACCTTATAAAAGCTTATCAATCGCCATCATTTAATATATTATAGAGAACAATAGAAACTTATAAGATAAGAGTATTGTTCTAGTTCTCTTAACTATGGATATATAATAATATACAAGGTAGATAAAAGCGAGAGGCATTAAATGAAACCATATATTTTGTGTATCATTTCCAGGCTACACAACACAAATCAAATCAATCGGAGCACAGGGTTTTTTTAAAGTTTTTTCTCACTAATTATAATATGCTGTACCTCAGCTGATCGTCGACTATTGCCGGCCGGGGTCATTCACCCTGTGCTCGCTGTAGCCGCCCGGTACAAAGCATGATTACATTTTTCGCTATTCAACTTGTTTGAAAAAAGCATTTTCATATACTTGTCGTAGACTTTTTTATAATAGTTTCGGATTAACTGTAGGCACACATAGTATATGCGGTTTAATTTAATGCCTTCCGCTTTTATTAACCTTTTATATCTACAGAGATAAACTTTCCTACTTTTTTCTTATACGACTAACATCCACTGCACAAATACAACACAAAACAGATACATCTTTAACAATTGAATCAGTTATTTTTACACATACATGCCACTTGCCTTTACTAAAGAATGCTAAAAAAGTCGTACCATGGCATCTCAACGATGACAAATGACCACAAGTATCATATTAGTCGTCGTCCATTAATTACGTGAGGGCGTGTCGTAACTACTCTACAATCTCACGTATGGGAAGAACAGGGGACTAGTCAAATATCACGTAATTTTTTCATGATGAAGACTGCCGATAGAAGTGAAAAATTAAATCTCACTTGTCCTGGAGTTGTTGCATAAGATCGTAACACGCTAGCACACCGTGAAATAATAAAACGAATTTAGATATTCACAAATTTCAAAGAAAACCGGAATTAATGTTTTTCAGTAAGCTTTTAGACTTGGAGTCCGGCAAGCCATGAAACAGACAAAAAAGATAGACAAACATAATGACTAAATGGAGAGGACCGCAGGCTAGGGCAAGGTTTTCAAGAAGAAGGCCCAAGTAAAATCGGCTAATGATTGATAATCCTGCCGCGTCTGCTATAAAAAAGGCTGGAAAAGCGTAAATGGCAACTGAGAAAAAAATGGGAGACTTTTATCCCTACCAGGACCCCAACACACGTTAATCTTAATTCGAAAGTAAAGCAACATAATGTATAAGTATGTTACTAAAACTTCAAACAATGATTAAAAATTTTAATGAGATAACCTCATTAATCATATTATATTAATCACTAGTTAACTATGGCTTATATAAATTATAGATTAAAAACAATTTTCATACACAGCTACTACTTGCTTTAAAGATCTTTAAAAAAATAAACAATGTAATATGAGTATAATTATTATCTATCATCTTTTTCTTCTTCTTTTACGTTAACAATGTCTAATGTGTACTTTACATTCTTATCACCATGATGTTTTATCAAATGTTTGAATAGAACATCTGAAGTAAATAGGAGATTGCATTTGGAGCATGTCTGTTTTACATGTTTTTTTAAATACATGTGACATTTCTTCTTTGTAACATGATTCTTTACAGACTCCTCTGTTAAATAATGTAGTCCGCAAGAATCAGAAAGACCGCATTTGTAAATAACATCAGTTTCTTCTTTAACACCATCAACATCTTCTGCATTTTTATCTCGACCATGTGATGCAGTTTTATTTTTTGATCTTAATTCATTTTCTAGGCGGTCATATGTTTCCTGGGGGTCAAAGGGAATCACACACATAGTATCTTTTGTCAGCTCTATGTCCGAATTGTGTAAAGCGCGATGTCCTTTCTTTTTGCCTTCATCAAAAACCAAATCGCACTTTAAACATCTGAACTTAGCTGCATCGATTAGGCAGAAATGTTTTGAGCTAGGTCTTAGGTGCTGTATGCATACATCACATTTAACACATCTATAAAACGTGTAATCATATACTATGCCACTGAAACAACTTGCGCCATCATTTCTCTCTTTATTTTCCATAGTACTTTGTCCAAATAACACAACTTTCATATTATTAGTAACAAATGTAGGATATGATTTATGTTTAGATGTATGTTTGTCATAATCTTCGCCATAAATCAATAAACCACACTGGTTACATTTTTTCAAATCGTCAATATTGCATTTGTGTGTTTTTAATATTTTCCTATCCACTACACCATTACATATTCTGCATTGGTGTAATACATAATGGTTGTTTTTAATAGTCATTGCATTGTTAAGTGCTTTATCTTTCGACCTATTAAACACTACAATTTTGTACGACTTTAAACTAATGTTCGCTAGCTTATGTATTTTGATATGTGCAGATCGAAGGGCCGTTGATAAAAGAGCTATTCCGCAATAATCACAGGGATACTTCTTATTATTACCATCACATACAACTCGGTGTTTATAAATATAGCAACCATCCATAGTTATACCACATTTAATGCATCTATATAAAGTAAATTCTGAGGATCCTTGTTGACTTATGTCTAATTTGACTCTGTATTCATGTCTGTATAAAGAATCCCTTATAATTTCATCAATTTCATTATCAGATAAAGATTTAAAAACATTATGTAACCATTCCGTATTACTGGATCCAAAGTGGAACATGTCTACAACAAATATTTTGAAATCTTCTTTACAAACTCCATTTACATGTAACTCATTGTGTGGTATAATAGAAGACTCTTCAAACCGTAAATTACATTGTTCACATTCTTTTGTTTTAATGTTTTTGTAACTATTATCATAATGGGAGTGACAATGTCCTATTAATTGATCATATGTATTCACAGACACACCACAAATTTCACATGTATACATAAGCACTGTACTATGTTCTGAATCATGTGTGCTCTGAACTTCCTGTTCCAATGCTTGACTGCTATTTGATAGATCCAATGTTACTTCTTCTCCTATGCACTTCTTTTTTAGTTCCAATTCTTCATCAACCTTTGCTTTTGATTGCAAATAATAGCCATGGAATGATAAGTGTAAAGCTAAAGTTTTATGGCAAAATTTCATATTACAAATATCACATTGTGAATATACTTTCTCATTACAAATATGGGCTCCTATTTGCGTTTTATTCATGAAATGTGTTCCACAGATTTGACAATTTGGATATTTCGGTATAGGCGGCAGAATAACCTCACTTGTATCTATATCATAGAAAGTAAAATCCTGTAGTTTCAATTCTGGATTCAACTCATGAAATTTTCTATGACCTGTTATAGCTTTACTTGTAAAAACAAGGCCACAAAAATAGCAAACTCGTTTCTGGATATGGATGCAACGTTTTTCAAGGTGAACTTGAATCTTGTGATACATAGTTATAAAGCATTCACAATGCTGACAATAAGTCAAATTAAGTAAAATTTTGTGTTGCAACTGTGACATATGATTTAATTTTAAATTAAAATTTTGAACAGAAGCAGTATCAATCAGCCTACGACGTTTTATCTTGTTAGTAGACCCAGAATTTTCTATACTGTCTGTCTTTCTTCTTTTACTACTATGTGTAGCCAGTTGCTCTTCTTCTTCTAAATTGGTTGTTGACATTATTTCAGATTCATCAGCATCATAATCATCGTTATCAGTCTCTTCAGTTACAGTAGCAGATACAGACTCTTCTACTTCACTTGTCTCTCTACTTAGGTCTCTGGATGTCTCATTAGTTGCTTTGTTCATAATACTGTCATCAATAACAATAAAATCAGTCTTTTCATTATTTCTATCTCTATGTAAAATTTTATGTGTTCTTCTCTCATTAGCATCTATGTCAATATCACAAATTGTACAAAACCAAGCTTGTACATTTGTTTCACAAACTTTTGAATGATATGTGACATTATCATATGGGATGTATAGAGCACAATTTGAACATTTTATCAAAATTTTGCATATATCTGTGGCATCTAAGTTGTAAATTTGAAATGATCTAGTGCAAAGATGTTGCTTTGAATGTATTTCTTCATCATTCTTCTTAAAAAAAATCTTGCAAATAGAGCATCGCCAATTAATAAGCATTTCATTATGCACAACATGGTTGATTGCCAAATTTGGTGATAAAAAGTGTACATCACATTTCAAACATTTAAATAAAACAGTTTTGAAAGTCATGTAACTACAAGCAGTCAGTAAATCATTTTTTGCATCAATTTTTTGGTTTATTCGTTTTTCCATTACTGCATTATCCATTTTTAAATTGTTTTCATCTTTATTTTCAGATACCTTATGCAATTGATAGTGGGATACCAAATCATCTGATTCGACTTTATATATTATGTCTGAATGTCTTTTGTGCAAGTGTGCATTATGTTGCTTTACAGCATTATTAAAACTAGAACAAAATTTGCACCTTGGACTGTATTTTACTATATTTCTCTTTCCTATTTTGATATTATGCTTCTTTAGCATATGAGCGTCGTAAAACTTTTGCTGGTGAAAATAGTATGAACAAATTTCACACTGGAATACCTCACCTTGACTTATATCACAGAATATTTCAATATCATCAAACTTTATTTGTCCATTTATTTGATCATTAGTAGTTATTGTTTCACAATCTCTGGGATCTACTGCTATAGATTGACAATCTTTATCATCATCAAATATTTCATGTTCATCCTCATATACACTGTTTCCATCGCAAGTTATTTTGTCAGTAGAGCTATTACGACGATCAATATTAGATACAGTTCTATTGACCCTAGATCTTTTAGATACTAATTTATGTGTTTCTGTGGAAATATCAGGAAGGTTCTTGCGACTTTTAGAAGCCTCAGCTTGCTTCTTTTCAAGTATGTCATATAAATGTTCAATAAGTAATTCTTGTGTTGGATATGATACTTTACAATGAAAACATTGATTAATAGAATTGACTTTATCTACAATTGCTTCACCCTCATTTATATTGTTTTTGACTACTTTATGATTTACAGATTTATGATGTTGAAGCATGTGGGATTTGGGGAAAAGTATTTGGCACAGCATACAATATCGCTCACTTTCCATTAAATACTTATTTACATCTCTAATCAATATTTTTACTTCACATTTTAATTTTTCGTCACCCTTAGAAGTAGAGGGCTTTGAGCCAAGTATTATTTTATTTAAAAAAATAGGTGTACTTCTACAACTATCAGAATCACTAAGTCTTAAATTAGGTTGTTCATTAGTGTTATTTTCTTCTAATTGATTTTCTTGTTTAATATTGGTAATTATAGTTCGTTCTACATTCTGGGATTTCTGACTAGATGACAAGTTGTTGAACTGCAGAAATTCTGAAACTAAAATATTTTTTAAATAAAACAGAGTAACAATTAAGTGGAACATAGTGTAAAATATGGACATACAATTATCAAGTAATAACATGATAGCTGTTTAAAAGTTCACAGTACTTTCTTGACTTTTAGACTCTGATTTCAATGTACAAATGGTTACCATTTGTTGATACTTTGTAATAATAGAAACTTTGCCCATAGAAAGCTATATTATACAAGGTTGATAAAAGCGAGAGACGTTAAATGAAACCACATATTTAGTGTATAATTTCCAGGCTATACAATAAAAAACCAAGCCAAGTGCGAACCGGACTCGCACACTGAGGGTTCTGTAGGAACGGGATGTATGAGCAAAAGAAATAGACTTGAGAAAATTACACTTCCCTGCGACAAGTTGACAAACATATATGCGGGATATATGTTTGTCAACTTGTCGCAGGGAATTGCATACATTTAGTATGAAACAAACTACATGTATAAGTTGGTAATGATTTTTCCAGTGATATAAATGTTATTTACCAATTTTTAGATTTATTCCTATTTGTATACTGTAAGGTCTTACTTAAGACCAAATTTCAGAATTCTAGCTCAACGGGAAAGTACCCTATAGATTTTCGAAAAAGTGCGTTTTCATACAAAATTTGTGCATAAATGGCTATAACTTTTTATTGCGTTTACTTAGAAGTGTGATTTTTTCAAGGCATCAAGACGTAACTGACCTCCGTATTTGACCTTAACTAAAAAAAAAACTCCGTATTTGGCTTAATCCCTTGACGCGTTTTAGAGAAAAAGGTCTTGACAGACGTATAGACAGACGGACAACAAAGCGATCCTATAAGGGTTCCGTTTTTTCTCTTTGAGATACGGAACCCTAAAAATCAGATCAATCGGAACAATAGTTTAGCTACCGGATTTTTTTAAAGTTTTTACTCACTTCGCACACGCTGTATCGTCAGATGATCGCGAGCCCACCAAGGGGCATTCACCCCGAGCGAAGTCGCTGTACGCGCCGGTACAAAGCATGATTACATTTTGTCGCTATTTAATTCTTCGAAAAAAGTATTTTCGTATAATTCTCTAATACTTTTTTTTATTAGTTTCGGATTGACTGTAAACACTTATAGTATATGTGTTTTAATTTAATGCCTCTGGCTTTTATCAACCTTGAATATTCATAGACTAATCCCAATCCCAAGAAGATAAAATTATATCCCATAAAATGAAAAGTAAAAATGTTTGACTCCTAATGAAATGGAAGCTGGTTATTCATATACCATTAATCACTCAAAATATATAAAAAATGAAACAACATGTATTGTAACCATACTATGTAAGTTACATGTAGGTGGGACCGAGCTGCAGCCACATAAGTCGAATATGCATAAGTCGGGGTATAAATGTATATAAACTAAAATGTACTTTGACTAGTTAAAGTGATATTTTAAAAAAAGCCTAGTTAACCTGATACTATTAAAAAAAGTTTAAGAAAGTACACGAAAATACTTTTTTCAAACAAATTAAATAGCGAAAAAATGTAATCATGATTTGTACCTCGTACGAGGTGAATAACCCCGACTCAATGTATATTATTATTAATTAGTATGGGCTATACTCGCTATAAGCTGAAGTACAGCATGTACGAAGTGAGAAAAAACTTTAAAAAATTCCTGTTCCTAAACTACTACTCCGCTCTGACTGTTCTTTCTCAATACATTTTGGATAATGTATTATATGTACGAAAGAACATTAACAAATTTAGTACGAAAAGTGATAAACATGATGAAGTAAGAAATTCTTTTAGGGACCAATATCGTACATATACATAATATCTACAATAAAATCCAAGAATGAGTCCAAAAATCTTCAACTAAGAAATTTAAAAAAGTTGTTACAGAATGTTTGTGTACACCACACCTTGGGAATAGTACCCTCCCCCAGGTTGATTTTGTATAATAGTTATAGCAATTTAATTGTATATCTATATATATAAAACTCAAACATGACATAGCCATCTATCAACGCACAGCCCAAACCACTGCACGGATGAAGCTGAAATTTGGCATCCAGGTAGATGTTACGACGTAGGCATCCGCTAAGAAAGGATTTTTAGAAATTGAACCCCTAAGGGGGTGAAATAGGGTGTTGAAGTTTATATCGATTTCGCGGTTGAAACCGCGGGGCACAGCTTGTCTTATATAATATGATAATGTATTTGTATTTTTGTATTGATAGATACTTCCTCATGAGGCCCGCCTAGTTTGTTTCGCCGGTTCTTCTCAGGACAGGGCTAGGGTTGAACCAGTGGTAGTTGTAATTTTTGACATTCAATAAGTGATTTATACGTTTATATTAAGAATAAAAACATTTTCATTTTCATTGATCTCATTTTTAATGTGTAGCCTAGTAGGTGGTTTCATTTAATGCGTCTCGCTTTTATTAACCTTGTATATGGCCAAAAAAAATATTGAATTACCTTCCGTGTCAAGTATTTCTTTTTTCAAAATTGTAAGATCTGGAAATATTGATCTTATCTTTGGATTTTCCATGAGATCGTGCTCCTCAATATCAATATCACCTGACATTTTATAGCTGAAACTTCAAATCTTATATTGTATTATTGATGCGTTTATGTGAAATTAAATTATTAAGTCCATGAACTGATTTGGCACAGAGCCAAGATAACAATCCTATTAATATTATAAATGCGAATGTTTGTATGGTTGTTTGTTTGTTTGTTACTCCTTCACGTGAAAACTGCTGAACCGATTTTCATGAAATTTGGCACACACATAGAGGGTAACTTGGATTAAAGCATAGGATAGGAGATTTTTATCCCGAAAAATGTTCCTATGGTATGCCATGGGATGATTCTCTATTTTCTACGGGACCAAAATTTGCGCGGGTGATACCGCAGGGCGCAGCTAGTTTTGTATATATTTAATAATAATAAATAAATACCTGCGGACTTTACACACCATGTTAGCCTAGCCCCTTGTTTATAAGTACCGTAAGGACTTGTGTTAAAGGTACAACATGTTAAAGGTAGGACAACAGAAATATATTTAATATGTTTTATAAATTTAAGAAACTTTATATATTTAAGATTTTTATTATATTAATACATGGATATCATCTGTAATCATATTTGAGAGAGCTATATTCCGAGGCATTTTTTCTCACTTTTGAGGCATTTCTATTCGAATCATCTTCCAGTCTACTTGAAATTAAAAGTTTTAATTCATCAATTGATATATACACATTTGGAATTTCGGAGAAACTACCACTTTTGTCTTCTTTGTTGCTTCTACATTCAATTTTCGTTTTATTTATGTATTTTATAGCTCGGTGTGATAAAATATCCTAGCCAGTGTCCGTATCACTATTGCCTAGCAATTAATTTAGATACATTTAAAAAGCAACCGCAACAGCAGATAACCAGATAGAATTATCTATAATTTTTGAGATGTTTGATTGAGACATCTCCATTATAAGGTCTCAGTAGAAATAGAAGTTTTAAAAAAATATGTGTACCTATATACATCACAGATGAGTTTTTGTCCAGATATCTATTCAGTGTAAATTATTTAATTATTTGTAAATTATACCTTGCTTTGTTATCAAGTTTACTAATATAGTAAGACCTACCTTATTATTTGCTTCCGTCGAAAACTTGCTAGTCGCAGCTATTTTATCCTTTTAATACATATTTGGCCATAATATGCCTGCTGGTTTGCAAGCCACCCAAGTTTGACTAAATGGTATTGAGTTCTGTGGTCGCAAGCGACAAGAATCAAGACTATAAAGAAACACTAGATATGTACCTAAATCACGAATTAGATAGGATTAGGAATAAATCTAAAACCCTTTTTGCGTTCAATAAATTTTTTTAGGGTTTACAAATTTTGTCTCAACAAAATATTGTTAAATATTAAGGGCCCGCCACACACACAATCGGACGGATCCGCTCCCCCTACCTTGAAGAATTCGTTCGTGTAGCCGTTCGTGTTCGTGTTAAGTGGCTGTAAGTTTATTTGCTAAGATTTCACGCCAAAACTATTCAACGGACCAATAGGAAACTTTGTGCACTTATTCCTAGAGCTATTAGGAATGACATAGAAATACTAAAGAAAAAAAAATTTAGAAGGGTAAAAAATGTAGCATTTATTTTTGTTGTATAAGGGGGCAAATTTATTTTTGTTGTAAATAGGAAAGATCCCATTTTTTAATTATGACAAAAATACTAAAACAGGCATTTAAACTTCGCTAATGGTCACGTGACCGCCTGTGAAAAACTCAGTCAGTTCGCTTAGTTCACTTACAACAGCCATAAAATTTTTAATTAAAACATTAAGTTATTATCAAAGTAGTTTTCTTTAGTTCAGTAATAATCCTTAACCAAATGAATATGTTAGTTAGCTTATTTATAAGATATTGCCGCGTCGTTATAAGTAATCATTATGTAAAATTCGATAGCTTGGAAAATTATCCCGTGGCATCCCATAGAAACATTTTTCGGTATAAAAACTTCTATGTGTTAATCCAAGTTACTCTCAATGTGTGTGCCAAATTTCATAAAAATCGGTTCAGCAGTTTTTGCGTGAAGGAGTAACAAACGAACAAACATACAAACTTTCGCATTTATAATATTATATTAAATATAATGCATCATGCCTTTACCAAAATATATAAGCTGTTACCTATTATTACGTGACGAAGTTTTATCATAGGAATCAAGCTTCTAAACTGCCAAGCTAACTAATGGCTGAAATGTGAACCAAATCCTAGCAAATTTTCGTTTATGTTATACCTATGACTTAGGTTATTATTCTAAGACCTATGATATATATCAATATGTCATCGTCTTTTGCTTAGTGTCATGCTAGCATATGATTCCAAAAATGATCACTGGGGCAGCAAAAGTGCTGCATCTATGTATCGTGCACGGTCTGTGTCTGTCTTAGAGAGACACTCTTATTGATAAGTAATAATTGAATATTACACTTCAGTCTTGAACTGTGTACATCGTAAAAACATTTTTGATAAATTATATCACTATCTGTGAATATTAAGTTATTTTTATAAATTTAATGATAATATTTTTTGGGCATATTATTTGTGTTCAAATCTGTACTATTAAAAAAAAAACCCTCTCCTCCTCACCTCACAGCTGATCAAATGTCAATTGTCAGGAAAATGGAGTTTTGATACGCATCAATTTTTTTGATAAAAGGTGTCAATATGAAATCAAATAATATTATTTTCCCGTTTTGTCAGAGTTAGAATGGATAGGACATCTCCTTGTCAGCCTTACGGAACTGAAGACAATTCGAAAAATGTAAAAACTGAGCGAGAAACAGTAGATGACGCGAAACTTCATCGGGAAAATGTCAATCATCCAAAACATAGGCAAACTGCGTCTTATGATAAAGAAAGTGTTGTTCCTTCGAGTATTGTTCCGGGACCATCAAGTGCAACGGGTTCCGGTTCCATTCCCGTCAGTTCCAAAGAGTCAAGAATGGACTCTAGTAAAGTCGCTTCTATGCAACAAATTGTGGAAAAGACTCTGAGGTATCACTTGCTTATCTTCTCTTTAGATGCTTATTTCAAATTATAATTTATAATGCAAATGCATATATCTACAATTAGAATAAGTAAACAGTAGCTTTAGTCATAGAATAGTATTAATTTTTCTTATATGAATTATGTGTAAATTATGAGCTAAGGTGATAAAATAATTGAAATTTTATATATTAAAACAATGAATAATTTCATGGTAAATCAGTCATAATTTATCAAAATACGATAATACTTTAATTAATAATTAAATATTGAAATGGATTTGGTGACTCTTTTCCTGTAACTAGATAAAAAAGTGATATCATAACTAAAGAAGACGGACTTAACAATATAATACATAATTTGTTTATAAAAGAAATGTTATACTTGCTACGGTGTGTAAAACATGTCACAAAAAATATTACATTACAATTAAACCATCTGGATTTCTTTACTATTATTACTTTTACTTAGTCATAATAAATAAATGCTTATCATTTAATTTGCTAATAAATATTTTAAAACAAATGGGACCATCATAATTCATAATTGAAATAAAATTAACTGCAGTGCCAAGCATTACAGATATTGATCTACAAATGTAGCTTGCTATCTGTGCAACTATTACCATTGTTATAGTCTCTATAGTACAGTACATACTCACATTACTATTTTAATTGTTTGTGGTGTTAAATGAGCCTGCTAGTGTGATGTATTGTAAATATGAAATAGTGATTGTGAACATTATGTGTGTGATCATATTAGACTCTTCATGGCATTCTCGTAAAGTTAGTATGGATCTCTCTAGAGTCAACAAAAAAATGCATGATGTTTTAAATGTTCCAAAAAAATTATTACTTTTTATTATAAGGATGAGTCTACTTGACTTTAAAACACTTAATAGAGAAGATGCAATTATCAGGATGCAAAAACAAGGAGCTTACATATTAAAATGATCTGTTCATAGAGTTAAGTTTGGTCAAGTTAAAAAGCAATTTCAAAGCAGATATAGAGTAATTAAATATTTAAAAGTCTTTTAAATAAATTCCCTTGTAAAGTAAAAACTTTATTCTACCAACAGTCTTTAGAAAGTTTTAATTTGTTAAAATGTGGCTTTTTATCATACTATGCGATATATGTGCTTAAAAAAACATGCAGTCATGACCCGTATTTATTAGCATACATTTATAGTGCAGCGCTGCTGCTATAATTTAGCATAGCTTCGTTTTCCTGCACTAAATAACATGTTGCTGATGCAAACTTATAATATTTTTCAGTGTCCGCTAAAGAAATTTTCACTTAAAAATATTGCATTTCAGTCAAGAAGGAAGACAAAGAGTGTCACAACTGTTAGATGCAGTGGAGGCTCTGAGCGGAGCAGAAAGGCTGTTATTGTACCTTCGACTACCAACAGGTGTACCTCCCCATGATCCTTTAAAACAGCCTGTCAACCCTTTAGGATCCAGGTATGATAATATTTATAAATAATAACTCAATCTTGGTTAAGTTCTAACATTGGAGAAGTAATTTTCTTTTCGAATTCGAATTGAATTCAAAAAAATTAAACATATATGAATGAGAGTATGAATTAGTGTTATTCAAATCATATAAATCTCTCTAGCTCTCCTGAAAAATTATGTATTTTGACATGTGCAGTGTTAGCCTGTGCCAATGCCCTGGAATGTTGTAATGCTTAATAATGTTATAATTTGTGAAAGCTTACTAATAATTATAATTTATTTCCTGGAAGACCACATCTTCTTCGTAATCTTAATCTCATCAATGATTTTGAAGTGCTTTTTGAAGCAAAAAAGGTCAAAGTGAGTAATGTGGAATACTGGCTAACTGGGCGTCACATTTCTGTGGAAATAGAAATAATGTGGTTCCTAATTAAAATAAAAAAAACCTATAGTTCATATTGGACATTATTCTATATCTGTATAAAATTTCATTAAAATCAGTCCAGTACTTTCGGGGATTAACGTTTACAAGGATTGTAATTATTTTATATCTATAGTGAGATATTTATTTAAATGGCCTTCATTCAGGACATCAGCTTGTTTGCCATTCAGGACATCAGCTTGTTTGCTCATTGCTCAGTAAAAAAATGATTAGTGCAGCCTGGTATAGATTTTTTTGTAGAGTATCAAAGCTGAACACTGAAACACACCGTTCGAGGCTTTTGGTGACTACAAATGCTTATTAACACCACACAAATAAACCAATGGACTCTCATAAAATGACCACATAAACTGTCCACTGGACTGACAATTTGCTTTAAACCCAAAAACAATAACCCAATATCAAATTCAGTATTATTTAGGTGAAAGTGCCTCCCTGGCTATGCCAAGTACCTAATACTATTACTAAACAGAAATTACACTACCTCTTATAAAAAGTAGGTTTAAATCGTATGCAATTCACATACTATGTCACAATGTAAAGTGCCTTTTCTTTTGTTTACAGGGCTGAGTTACAACAGACTGTGACATGGATACAAACCCACTTGGAAGTGGATCCCGACGTATCATTGCCCAAGCAGGATGTGTATGATGAATACATGTAAGTGGTAGTTATTTAGATTCTAGTGTGAGATGTACGTATGTATGTATGTAGATTTTATTTATATAGTCAGGAGTACTTACTATCTTAAGGCTAACAGAGTAATACAGCTGCTGGATGACTTGACCACAGTCACCAATTAAAAAAAATAATACTGAGAATAAATACTACATGAAGACATTGAAGTGGTGGTATCTGCTGTGTGGCACATGTCTATTAAATGTGATTTGAATTAGACTAATAATTACTAACCATTTAGAATAACTGGTGATGTGGTCAAAGTGGCGTGGAGCCACTGGATGCAAGCAGGTTGTGACCGTAAGCGTCAGCTCTGGGGAGGGATAGTCCAGGAGTGGACGCCTTCAGGCTGTTGAAGTTGATATAGAATGACTACTAACTAGAATTTATGTATGTATTGTGTCTGAAATAAATATATTATTATTATTATTAACAACCGGGCGCCTATGTAATTGTAACCGTTTATTATATCTCGTCCTAAAATTATTCTGATTCTGGCTGTTTTATATACCTACACTTTAATTAAATAAGAAACAAGCGGTATACATATTCGTAGGTATTGCAAACTATTAGTGATGTCATGATTTTCTCCACGATCCAATCTTTCGTCTCAACGCCGAGGCCACATAAGCTATCTCGCGAGAGTTCCGCGCCCGTAGTGACGTGGAACGAAGTACACCAGCGTTACCGTTGGCCATTATAATAATAGGTAAATTAGGAGTGAGGATGCCTTTTCCACTTAGTAGATATATAAAACCTTGTCTCTTCGCAGCTACCCGATGAAGCTGTATTGGGTTCCTGGCTACCCCAGCATAAATGCAGGTCCAAAAAAAGAAATGTGACAGAAAGGAATGTTAGTTTAAAAGTTTAAATTCGTAAACAATTTCGATCTGGTAGAGAAAACTCAACAATTAACATTATCAGCAAATAATCTAATCGTAAAATAGTATACTTATAGTTCATTTATTATAACTTATTAATTTAATTACATAATCGTCGTTATCTATAACAAGGGGTCACCCTATCACAAGCGTGAAAATCAAAATTCTTTATCAGAATGTTTGTAAGATTATGATAAGCCATGATGCATAAGTTGGTTCTTGTGAATTTATTGAATGTGAAAGTTTAATACGAATAGACTGCGTTAGCCATTTTTATTAACCAGAGGGTTCGGTCTGATGGAGTATGCATTTGGCTCTCCTTTATCATCATCATCAGCTGGAGGATGTCCCCTGCTGGACATGGACCTTTCCCGTCGAGCGGAATAGCTCAGGGTCATGAGCCACTTGCATCATTAGTAGGAGGTAGTGCATGCTTGCATGCAGCCGAATTGGGCCGGTAGGCACGACCGGGGAGGTACCTCTCGCTTACAAGTGGCCGGCGTGAAGTGACAGCTGTGTTGTCGCGTTTCGTGCGGCGTGTAAGTAGCCGGTGGCCTATGGAGGTGGGAGGAGAAAGGAGGGCAGCGCATCTGTGTAGTTTCTATACGGATGTCTATGGGCGTCGGTAGTCATGAAAATGGCTCCAACTGCTCGTTTGCCCCCTATATATAAAAAAAAAATCAAGCGCCTCCAAGCCAACCAAGTCGTCAGCCTTTCGACAAGTTGATAAGGTTCATTAAGTTACCTTATTTTGATTAGATATATTAATACGTGCCTATACTATGTAGGTTGTCGTTGTAAGATGTATGTCCAGACGATTTTCTCACGAACGCGTGGCAGGATTAAGCTGAAATTCATGTCGATTAGGTACTAAGGTATGCAATTTCTTGAAGCACAGAGAAAGTCATAATACTAAATCAAACAAACAATACATTCGCAAAATATGAACAATTTTGATGATCGTAAAATAATTGACCTTACCTAATATAAATCTCGTTGACAGTATTAAAAATTTATAAACTTAAACATAAATTATATCACTAACCAAAAAATTGTGGTTTATTTTATACTAGCTATCGCCCGCAGCTTCGCCCACGTGTATTTCGGAACTCAAAAATAGAGGTTTTTATACATATAAACCTTCTTGAATCACTCAATCTATTAAAAAAAACCCATCAAAATCGGTTGGGTTTTAAAGATATTTTTAGAGATTATATATCAGAGATATAGGTAAGATATAGATATAAGATTATACCTAAGCATACAGACCCACAAACGGCGAAAAACGACTTTCGACTTTATACTTTGTAATGATGTATAATAAAAATACAGGTTCTATCTAGCAAATAAGTTTGTGAACGGTTATAAGTACCTAGTCATGCTAGTATCTACTTCACGATCCTACGGAATCCTCGGTGTGCGAGTCCGATTTTTGATCTGTTTGTTTAGTTGAAATGTTATGTTGCATCGACAGAGCTCACTGCATGAGCTGCAACATGAAGCCGCTGTCGACGGCCGACTTCGGAAAGGTGATGAAGCAGGTGTACCCGACCGTGCGGCCGCGCCGGCTGGGCACGCGCGGCAACTCGAGGTCAGCTCATGCACTATTTCTTTTATTTATGGGTAGTTAGGCTTGTTCTACTTCAAAAGGGAACTTGGCTGGTAAAATTTGCCGCATGTTAGAGTCTTTTGGCCAAGACCATATCCCAATGAACCCCCAAAATGGCAGGCGGCCTGGACTCTTTCCGGATGGATTGACCCTGTGTAGCACTTCACAGAGAGAGTGGAAGGAGAGAAGAGAGGCTTTTGTCCAACAGTGGGACACACCAGGCTGTAAATAATATAGGCTTTATAGCCACTTTATAGGAGCCATTTCCATGACTACCAACGCCCATAGATATCCTCATATGAT
>LUGF01002707.1:241803-252933 GCA_001625245.1 Calycopis cecrops
ATGTAATTTCTCGAATATGAGCACGGAATGTCAGGTCTTTGGACATTTTTGTACCTAAATCCCTAATTGTAGATACGCGTGGTATACTGTGTCCTCCTAGGTGGTATACTACAGAGACTGGGGCAGTCTTTCGTGTAAAGCTAATTATTGCACATTTTTCGTCATTAAAATATAAATTATTTAAATTAGACCACTGAAATATATTATTAATGTCAGATTGAAGATTCTGACAGTTAAACCGAATGTAGGTACTATAATACTCTGCAGTTAATCCTAAACTATTAAAAAAAGTTAACGACAAGTATACTTACGAAAATACTTTTTGAGAAAAGTTTAATAGCGAAAAAATGTAATTATGCATTGTCGCGGCGGCTACAGCGAGCGGCAATCTCGTAACCTGGAAATGATACACTAAATATGTGGTTTCATTTAACGCCTCTCGTTTTTATCAACCTTGTATATGTGCCTACTGTTCTTGAGTATAATGTTCAACCATTTATATTGAATTATTAAACATTACTACATAACTATAAAAGTACGTATGCTTAATTTTATCTATATATAAAACTCAAAGGTGACATAGTGATCTATCAACGCACAGCCCAAACCAAGACAGAAAGGATTTTTAGAAATTCAAGGGGGGTGAAATAGGGTGTTGAAGTTTATATGGATTTCTTAGAAATTAAACGCGGGTTAGCTAGTTAATAATAATATTAATATAATATGTGGACTTTACACACCATCATAGTCTAGCCCCGTGCTAAGTACCGCAAGGACTGGTGTTACGGGTACTAGACTATGGAAATATGTTTAATGTTTTTTTTATATATTTAAGGTTTTTAATATAGAAATACGAGTTAGAATACATAAATAAACAATCCATGAGCCATCCATTATTCAAACCCGCGACCCGTGGCGCAACATACTGAGCTTATCCGAGCACTTACCACTGCGTCAGCCGATCGTCAAAATATCGTGTTATGTTTGTACAGGTGTGAAGTTTTCGAGCATATTAGAGTTGTCCAGGCACTTGGCGTCACTGAGTGCGACGCGCGCGCCGCCCGGGCCCGCCAGTGCGTCCCCGCCACTTGTGTCTGTGCACGGTACGTACATTATTTTTTTAAACTTAATGGAGTAAAGGAACTGTCAGTGCCTTTGGATAAATCACTGACCATTAGATTCTGCACACTTAAAGGCTATGAAGATGCATACAATCAGTCACATCAATATGTGTTAATTGTTATATACTTGGTGATATAGAAGTCTTTTCCGAAACGAAAATTTTGAATTCTGTACACATGCATTACGGTTTTTATTTAATACATACATTTACCATTGGACGCAGACGTAATTGACCCTAAAAATCAGTGTTCTCTCTCACTGTGCGTTCATGTGACTATCCCACAGAATCACTAGGCCTCCAGACTGTCACAAATACAACGCGGACAGGATAGCCACTGCTTCACGCTGGTATTAAGTGAGCAAGTGGTTCTTGCCCGGTCGTGCTCGCCTAACTGCAATGTATTCTTCAAATTTACCAATAATTTTACTCTACAGCTATATTAGCTAAAGTCAAACCAGTCGCAAAAAATATAATTATAATATGTAAAAACAACTGAAGATCCAGTTTTAACTACACTTGAATTATTTAATAAATTTCCAGGTCCTGCAGATGATGCGCCAGGTCCACAGTTAATTAAGCAGCTGAAACGTAAATTACAGGTAAAACTTACAGAACATTATAAAAAACATTATTTTGATAAAAAAATATACGTTCCTATATATTTTTAACATTAGGCACATTTTTGTCATCAGACAACGGGCACGCCAGGGCGTCCGAAAAAGAACAAAGGTCAAGAGACGTCGGGAGTATCGCCACCGTCCACTTCATACGTTCCACACCCACCCGTGAAACACGAAAGCGAAATAGCATCTGAAACGAGTTACGGTTATCAACCACCCTACGTACCCATGTACGATGTCCGGCCATCTTTCTCATACACAGTTCCGCCTCACGCACATCCCCCACACGTGCCCTCCACTCCGCACCCCACCATATCAGTGCATGATTATCGACCGGATCCTTACGCTTTTGATCCACCTTACGCACCGCGGGATCTCACGATTCCGACTGATGCGACTCACAATGTTCCGATCAACTTGAGTAGTGATGCATCTCTTGATCTATCCACCGAGCGCACAGAATGGCAGCGTCGACGACCCCCCGATCCGCCTACTCCGCGTCTACCGCCACTCCCCGGTAAGAAGTTTATATTGGAAACTTACCAGAGTGAAACTCAAGCCAGCTCTCCGCGCTCGTCGCAAACCGACACGCGCTCCATCCAGCAGACGACCGAGGAATTTCCCAGAGCTGAATATTTGCCGAAAAAGATGCGCGCCGCCGAAATGTCCGGTGGTAAATTGGCAGCATCGCGACTATCAGTGATTGGAACCGAGCCGACGTCTTCAACGAGTACGACTAGCGCTGATACATCCTTACGTTCAGAGGTTGCTTTTTTAGAGGATCCAAAAAACTTAACGAACCGGTCCACAAGCACCGCCGCGGCGCTGGCCCGGGAGGAACAAGAGGCGGCGAGTCCGACACAGTCGGTGAAGGCTCCGACGCCTAAGAGTGATCGCACGAAAATTAGAAAGCCCTATGATCGAACAAAGCGATTGTCTCCAGATAAAGCAGACCAATACGACAGACCTATAACCCCTGACCATTATTGTGGTTTAGACGGCATTAATATCAAAACAGGTGTAATATGTGAGGAAAAGCACTCTGAAATTTTTAATCGTGAACGTGTGATTAGCGTTTGTAACATCGACAAGCATGCTCTAGATGATTATCTTAACGAAGGAAATAGCCAAGAACACGAAGAAGAACTGCTGCAATACTTTCATCAGCGAGGAAACACAAATGAAGGTCCTAACAATTCTAAATCGGCAACAAATCCTAAAACTTTTTTGGATCCAAGTCAGGACCCACACGACGATCACAGCCAGGGCAAGAATGAGAAGTTGTCACAATTACGAGAATTACTAGCTAAGAACTTAAAAAACCAGAATGGGTCTAACGTTATTCCCCAAAATAATATGATAAACGAAGAACCACATGTACCTCTCGCCAATGAACATCTACCAGAATTAAATAAAAGCGTTTCTGAAGGAGCGTTTAAGCCGGTCACAAATTTGGTTGATGTCGTCAATGGTTCGGCTAATGTACCGAATTCACATGAATGTAACAAAATTCCGCATTCGATGTCTAATGAAAACGGAATCTCTATTCCGGAAACTACACAAACTATATTACTAAATTCAATTGGTCAAACACAGATGTATAATGGTTCGATGAACAATGAACCACAAAGTCCGACAACTAGAACACAACAATACGATTTTGTGCCCATATCAGATGGATGTCACTCACCTGCAAATGTTAGATCTAAATCGCCATCGGGATTAGGCCCACGAGGAAATAGCCCTTCGAAGACTCATAAATTAGTTCTGAGTGGCTCATTACAAACATCGCCGAATTCACATAGCACAGCAGCCAGTCCATTTGTGAGCCCTAGAAATACGCCTGTACCAAGGTCACGTCTTTTTCCACGCCCCATACCAAAACATAATGAAAAAAGGAAACGCAATACGCTGTCACTCGGTGTCAATGAATCATGCCCGAAACCATTTGTTATACCTAACGACCAAAAATATATTCCGAGAACGACGATATGTGGCTCCAACATTAAATATTGTCAGCCCATGTCAGCGCCGCCCTCACCAAACATTCTGACAAATTATAAACATCAATTAATACAGAATTCCATCATGACAAACGGCTCAGGCAATATGAGCCTCAATTTTGTGCCAAATTTGTTTCGCGATAGTGTTAATGGGGAATTGACACAACCTCTATCGGCTGATCCATTGTCCAGCGAAGTGAGCCAATTTTTTCAAGAACCAATGGGTAATTACAGATTACCTGACGTCTCGTTCAGATCGCAGTCTGTACCCTTGAAACAAGGACCTCTAAACGTGGGGCCATTAAGTTACAATAACACACCCGTCGGCTCTGTACCTCCGACACCAGTGCCGAATGAATTTAGTGATTTTGGATCGCTCGCAGATACATGTGATATTTCTAAAGCTGGTCTTAACCCTGAAACCTTAGATAAAATATACGATGCGATTGACAGTAGTAACGATGTACTTAACACCACCGCATCCACAAACCTTTTGAATCCTAATGAAACTATAATAAACGGATGCGATACTTTGCCGGAGCAGCAGATGCTTAGCGAGCAGCAAATAAATCCTTTTATTGCTTCTAATTCCGATCTTCTTGATCGGAACGCGCAGTTTAATGAATCGTTTGTGCGTGAAGGTGCTGCTGCAGACAACGTAGACGATTTTCAACGCACCAACAGTATAGAATTCGATTTATCGGAATTAGTTACAGAAAAGAATAAATATTATACTTCGAGATCCGTTCCGAGCACTCCCTTGCCTTACAAACGAACTGCGCCCAACTTGCAGATCGACTCTCGACGTTCAAGGGACTTGTTTAATACAGACTTTATTAATATTCCTAATGGGATATCCTCAAAATCAGTGCCATCTACTCCCCAACTTCCTGAAGATAGGAGCATGTTCAGTTACAGTAATAGAGACTTCCTTATAAACGGAAATTCAGTTGAAATTTGTGGATCGAACCAATTGCCGTCTGTAGTAGAAAGTGACCAAACAATGGCGTCTCCATTGGATATGCTACGTGAGGACATGTTGGAACCAAGTCTGTCGGGACCCACCGATTTGCTGGCAGATTTTGACAAAATAGATCCTCCGTACGTTGTTGACCTCTAGTCGGCAAACATCATCTAGCAGATGTTAGTTTGATTACCTTTGTACAGTCAGATTCCCTTTGTTGGATATCTTCTATAGAGTACAATGTATCTTATACCTTCAGTGAAGGGTGACATTATTTTTTACGTGTCCTAGTATAAAATATAAATCGCACACTCCCGCAAATTCGAGTCAATACAGTGTTAAAATGTGATAAACGCAAATCTTTAAGACCTTCATTTAATTAAAATTGATAAGTGATCTATCTCGATATCTTCGTTTACATTGTGCTTCATATAACACCTAATATTTTGTATAAAATCTATGTAAGAGCACATTTAGATATATTGTAATAATGTCTAATATATGTCGGTATAATTAGTTTTATTCGATTGAATGTTTGGGTAATTTTGTGTCGAATACGTAATGTGCCTGTTGACTTTTAATCTTTCATTATGAACAACATCGAAACTTTGACATAATGTTGAATATTGCGCGTTTGGCTGCTATGCTACTGGCCATCATTTATCCACTCTTTAAACGCAACGTCGACGCTACGTTAACGCGGGGTGACGTCGGCGAACCGTTAACGCTAGATAAACGCCAGTGGGATAGCAGCCTTGAATGTTATAACAGATTTTGTATTAATATTGTGCTAGCTAATATATAATTATTTCACATCGTATGTATGCTGACCAATGTGGCGCGCCAAGCACGCTTAGAGAATTGCAAACGAATTCTCCGTAAGGATATATATTATAGTAGGTGTAGTCTCTAAAATGAATTTATTGTAAGTTAGCACAAAGATTTCATATATTTTATTATCTAACAGAGATTTACTCAGATTTACAAAAGTAACACGCTGCATGAAATGCAGTTACGAATTTTAACCAGCCGTCATGGCTGCCAGGAGCTTATGATATGATAAATTGTAAACGAATGTTGCAAACGTTATTATTTACGTCGAGGGTCAGTCCGTTTTGTCGTTCAGTAGTTCCGTGAGTTCGTCGCTGTTGGTTCGACTGACTTCGAGCTGTATCCGGTCGCAGCGGACCATAAATGTGTCGGATGTTTGATCATTGATGTATACTGTATAGTTATATTAATTTGTTATAGCTTCTTAGAAGTATATTATAATTATTATTATTATTTTCACATTAAGCATTCGAAATGCAAATTTTATTACCAACTGGAATTGTGCCTAAAATTTATAACATTAGGTGAACTAAGACCATTATTCACTCTAATTATTTATCTATTAGTCGGAATTTAAATACTAGTACAAATGATACACTTATTCCACAGGGATATATAAATATATTTATGTAAGAGAAAATGAAGACTGTTAAAAAGTTGATAGATATTTTGATCGGTCCGTATAAAATTGCAATTGCAAGACGTTTGTCTCTATGAACTTGTCAAGTATAGTTGAAACACGATATTTAAAAATTAACAATTTTTTTTTGTTCTACATGTTAATTAAAATATTCATAAGGCTTACATAACCACTAAACGGTTTGAAATTAATTTATATATTTTTTTTATTTCAACTATTATAATTTTAACATTACAAAAGCTAAGAAATGAACTTAACACATTCAGTGCCAGTAACCCGCTAGGCGGGTTCTCTAAAATGTACGTGACATGCCGGTGACCCGCTAGGCGGGATCTGTATTTTTTTACAATATGTCCTAAACTAACATTTAGTTTTACTTTAAATTTCGCTGGCGTCTTATATGGTTCAAAATCAATTGAAATTAATAGTGGCGTCAAAATTCAGAAGTTTAAATAATATGTTAAAAAAAATTCATGTCCCATGCCACGATCCCGCTAGGCGGGTTCATACATTGTAACAAATAAGTGGTTGTCAACATTGTAACTATAAATATTTTTACATTCGTGTCTGTAGTTTCGCTTTAATCTATATGTAATAAAACAGTAAAATTAGTGTGTCTGTACATTGAATATATTTACTAAAAACTAATTGGGGGCGATGTTAAAATAGTATTAGAACACTTCAATGTTATTTTTAATTTTTTTATTCATTAATTTTTTGTCTGCCTGTTTGTCCGGGCTAATCTCCGAAAGTACTAGACGGATTTGAACGAAACTTTTTGTGGTTTATAAATACTAAGCCTCAACATCTACAATACATTTTACTGCGGGAAAATCGCTCATTTCTACGGGAAATTCAGTAATTATACTTCACCCGACGGATTTGAAAATTTGAAAGAATTTAATATAGTATATAAAATACGTTACGCGAACGAAGTTGTCAGCTAGTCTTACGTATAAAATGAATAACAGTTATTATAACTTCATATTACATCAAAACTAAAAAAATAAAACTGCATAATATTCAATAGATAACGATCCCGCTTTTATCGGTCTAATACGATGTTACTATAGTTCTCGCGGATCTATATATATATATACGCGGTATGACTAGATTTTTTAAAGTCAAAATTACACAGTAACTACTTGGATCTTATCGGTCTAAAATGCTGTTCCTATTATTCCCCCGACCGACAGAGAGAGCCGAGCGGTCTAAGTAAAATTCGACCTTTAATACCATATTTTTTTATACATTTTGTCATAAGTACGCTCTTAATCATCTTCTTTAAAATACTTAATTATGTCAATGTTACTCGAGGAAGATGAATTTTCAAAATTTTGGAAGCCATCCAATTTCCTTTTTCTTGATATATTGGACAATATCGACTGACTACATTCATCAAATTGTCTTAGGGTGTCTTTGTGTAGGGCTACATCCGAGTTACTTATCCCTCTTTCGATGATTATCTATAAACACGAAACGTAAAATAAAATTTGTAATAAATTACCAAATGTTGAGTACCACTGAATAAATTACGACAGTATTTTACTTTTAGACTGATTTTTGTCCATTTCACAATCAAAAACACCTGAAACTGTGTTTAACTGAGCTTACAATCAGATCGTGTAACAAATATCCCTCTTACACAAATATACAGCTCAAAAAAACCAAAAAACTAGTACTTTCCTTTAAGTAATGCCAGTTGACCCGCCTGGCGGGTTCACTTATACCGATAAGCTATGCCGGTGACCCGCCCAGCGGGTTCATAGAAAATACGAGCGGCATCCGTGTTTCCGTATAAAAATTTAAGGTAGTGCTGAAAGTGTTAACTAAATAGGCAGAGAAATGTGTAACTTTCTTATTTTTGTGTTAGGAACGCATACAAAAAAAAATAATAATGGTGGATTTTAACTAGAAGGAATATCCAATGGGCTCTTCCACTATAGTAATTATTATAGTCTCTTCGCTGTACATGATGACATGGGTCTTATGTATCTGTCATGGACCAGATCTGGGGCAGACAAACTTTTGCAGCCATTATCATTAATCTAGCACAAAAAAATGACAATTAAGTACAAAAATAAATGATAAAATATTAATGTATTCGAAATTGAGAATGTTTATTTTTATTATAATTACTAGCTTTAAAAAAATATGTTTTCCAATTCGATTATTTTACCAACTCATACTATATTGTAAAATTATTTTATTTTTTTGAGATTTTATTAGGTTATATTTTATAAATATACTTAATTGTCAGTTATGAAGTATCAGTGTGTCGTAACACCTTTTTTTATTATTTTAAATACGACTAGTTATGTATACAAGGTTGATAAAAGCGAGAGGCATTAAATTAAACCACACTATAAGTGCCTACAGTTAATCCGAAGCTATTAAAAACGTTTACGCAAGTACACAAAAATACTTATTTCAAAGAAATAGCGACAAAATGTAATCTTTAACATGCTTTGTACCGGCGCGTACAGCGACTTCGCAGGTGGTGAATAACCCTTGGTGGGCTCACGATCAGCTGACGATACAGCGTGTACGAAGTGAGAGAAAACTTTAAAAAATTCCTGTGGCTAAACTATTGGTGCGATTGATCTGATTTTTTTGTGTAGCCTGGAAATTATACACTAAATATGTGGTTTCATTTAATGCATCTCGCTTTTATCAACCTTGTATAACTAGAAGTCACTTTTGTATATTACCACACCTTTTAAACACGGTAATACAAATAAATTTAAAAACGAGTTATCACTCGTCATCAAACTATCGCTTTTTTGTTTCTTAATTTATCCGGTGAAGGGACCAACCTATTGCGGATATATTAAATATATCATTTAAATAAAATTTAAAAATGTTTCCTTCTCGGCTTTTGTTTTGTTATTACAATCTTTATACCGGACGACAACGCAGGAAGATTTGTTATAGGTACAATTAGCATCAAAAGCCAATTAACAGATCAAAATTTCCGAGGCCTCCAGTATAAACCTCAACAAATCTTTGACCTTTATTAAGGTGATATCAAACGGTTGACTTTTCAATCATTTTCGGTTTTCAAAATCGGTGTCTTTCACTCGAAATGAAATGTCCTAAAACAAATAGCAAACAATGTAGCATTCATTCGACTTAACCGTCTGATATCTCCTTGTTATTTCCTTCCGTTGTTTGCCGTAATTGAATGAATTCTGCTGCATTTTAAAACCTGCAGGTGAACACAAATGGTACACAAAACAGGATTTAAAAATCTGGATCTGTTGATTGAATTTTCATGCTGACAGTACACATTTGGTGGCCTAATGTATTGTTAGACCTAAAGTAAATCGCATCAGGATGAACTATGCTGGGGGACAAATGATACAATGAATTTTTGTTATAATGGAATGGAAATTGTAAATAACACTTGTAGATGTATTACATGACATTGTTTACGTTTATAACGATTGAGTTGTTTCGTTAATATTATTGTTTTTAATTCTAAATATTTTTGTAAATGTACAATATTAATTAAGATTTTAATCGTTTAAGGTAAGAAAATCCATGTTGTTGATTAGTCTTATGGATGTTGATTTACACCATTTACATGCAGTGATAATAAATGGTATAGAAAGATTTTATTTTTGGTTTTATTTATACAAGTTTTAATAAGTGAAAAGAAAATGGCAGCGAGAATATAAATGACTTTATAGAAACTAAAACAGTAGTATTTTTTTACTTACTATAGTGATATTAATTGCATCCGACTTCAATAGAATGCTACACTGCCGCGCATTGTGACAATCCGTGGGTACATAAGAAGGGCAACGCATATGCATTACTAGCTGCGCCCCACGGTTCACTCGCGTAAATTTCGATCCCGTAAAAAATAGAAAATCATCCCATAGGAACACATTCGGTATAAAAACTATCCTATGTGTTAATTCAAGTTACTCTCTATGTGTGTGCCAAAATTCATGAAAATCGGTTGCGAAAGTTTTTGCAGTAAAAAACGAACAAACAAACATACAAACTTTCACATGTATAATATTAGTAGGATATGTGGATGACTGTGTAATGACATGATTGTAGAGACTGTTATTACGGATACGACAAAAATATATTAGTGTTGAAACTTTAACACTACGGCGACCTACAAAGATGACCACGTTAGACCCGTCGTCTACAAAGTGGAGGCCACTTGGTGGCGGAATCAATTTCGGGCCGATCAAACTTGTAAAACAAGTACGGGGTCGTCCCCGTAAATAACCACTTATTATACATATATATGTACTTCTTACTTTCACAAATGCTTTTTGCATCGCTATAATCTATGATAATCTATGATAATATAATAATATAATCGTTCCTACAACACAAGGGATTATAATATATATTTGAATTGAATATAAGACTACAAATTAACTTTGTTTATTAAAAATTGTAACATGTAAATAGTACATTTTATTTGATTCAATGACATCAGTAAAAAATAAATTATATACAATTCATAACAATTATAAAATTCTTCTATTATAATCTTATCAATTACACTCAGGAGCAGCGTTTCCTGAAGTGGTGCGATGCACCCAGGAATCGCAAGAATAGTAAAAAAAATTTAGACTGCGCATTCTTATACAAATCCAGTCAATTATACCCTATACAGGGTTAGTTTTTGGTCACCGGCAATTTTTTCACATTTGGTTCAGAATCGATACATTCATTCATTAAATTATGTTTATTTTCTTATTTTTAAATATGGCAGGTGACCAAAAACTAACCCTGTAGGTATAGTTTATGACCCGGACGTTAAAAGAGGTGAGGCACCCCTATCAATATCAATACCTTATCAATACTCATATTATGTCTAATTATTTATTATTCTATCAAAGTGTCAATATTTTCGTCCCTTTTTCCAAAATTATTTATGAACTGATCGAAAAGGATCGGGTCATCGTCGTGGCAATAAT
>LUGF01002707.1:253940-272130 GCA_001625245.1 Calycopis cecrops
CTGTGGTCTGAGTCTAACTCGTATAACGTTTTTATCTGCCCTAGGGCGATAGAGACGTTTTTCACGAGAACTAAGTCTAATATACTAGGACGTTGAACCCGCCCGCTATGCGCCAATGCAAAGGTGCATGACGGGTCGGGTCGGGGGGGGGCAGTGAGGACTACTTCCTCTGACTCTATGAAATTGGCTAGAATATGACCGTTGCGATTACGGATAAAATCGCCCCAGTCGGAATGGCGGCTATTAAGGTCACCCGCGACAATGACGGGGTCATTGGGGTCAAATAGTGCTAAAAGGTCACTGTGAAGCAGTGATTTTGAAGACGGCTGGTAAGCCGAATATATCGTGATATTAGGGTGACCTGTCATACAGAGCTTACAAGCGGAAACTTCTAAGTTCTGTAGAGGGGTGGGGGGATCGAGAGGGACACACTGAAGTGACCTCTTATAGTATATAGCAGTGCCGCCCATACGGCCTGACAGATATGTATTTACTTTTTGATATGATTCGATAAAGGCTAAATTCATGTAACCATGCCGCCTCTATTTGAGTCATTTATTTTGCTTTCAGCACGTGAATTGTACTGATTATAGGCAATTTCAAAGCCAAATTCAAAATTGTCCTGAGGTCTCGCAAATAATTCAGACTGAATAGACAGAGTGTGTGGTATAAGCTAGGACCGACGATTTAGCTTTATAGTTTATGGTTTGCTTTGATTGAAGACGTCATCACTATGTTGTCTATAGGTATAGACGACTTGTTTGTTGTTTACATTATTGACATAAAATAAGTACGTTACAAGTTGTAATGATTTAAATTTTGTTATCAATTAATAATTGCTTGTGATAAATATTTAATAGAAATCATGTCACCATTCCACAAATGTAGACTGTGTTTGAAGATTGGAGATTTCTGTTCAATTTTTGAGAAAGATGATACTACCAAATTGTCAGAGATGGTAATGACCTTTGCAAATGTGCAGGTACGGTTTCTTCAATGCATTTATGTAATAAATACATATAGGTACATTAGAAGTATTAAGAGTGTGATTATTTCATTCACTTCATTGTCAATATAATAACGAATAACCTGTTTATGTTAGGTTTAAGTAAATAAATCGCAAATGAAAGTTTTAAAAACTAGGTTTTCCTAGGGGTTTCACCCTCGTTAATTATATCGCTAAGCAACGATTCATCTTTTTCGAGATAAAGTGCATAATATTCTATCTGTGGCGTATACTAAGTTTCGTCCCGTAGCTCGTAGTCAATGATTAAAAATACTATGTCTGTTACTAGATTGAAGTGTCACAATAGGGGCGCTATATTTAGATTTTTTGGGCAAATTTACATACAGAAAACATGTGTGACAATTTTGAAAATAACTTTTCTCTGATGCGGTTTTTTCGTTTTTTATGCTAAATGACTTCCTTAGATTAGCCATTTTTAAGCCAAATTATCATCTAAGAAACATTAGTTATCATTTGGTTTAAAAAGTATAAATGGCTGAGAAGGTTGTTGCCTAGGAGTGCAAGGAAATTAGTCATGACATGGCATTATGGTTTCTTGCAGGATCTGAAAATTTATAATCTCCAGATGGGAACTTGGTTAATTTGAGTGCAAGCGTCCTTAATATAGCACTGGTTAAAATTAAAAAAACTGATATTGTATTCTAATTTAAAAAATGGTTAACACACAACACAAATGTATTTTTCAAAGTTCAATTCATACAAAAATGGGCTGAAGAGCAATGTCAATACTTTGTAATAATAATATTGGATTGAAAAACATATATATACTTACTAATATGCTGTATGCTGATCATAATCATTTATTTTTACAGATACATGAAGGTGATGGCTTTTCAGACCGTGTCTGTACTTCATGTATTGAAAACTTGAGTACTGCATATTTATTCAAACAGCAATGTGAGAGGATTGATTGTTTATTAAGAAAATTTCCAGGTAAGATCTTAAAGTAGCATTCTTAACACCACTTGAGTAAAATTTAAAACAGATTGCATACAATCTCAAATATTTGCTTTTGTGTTTAATTTTGTTTCTCGCCTCGTTGGATACATTTCGAAAAATGTACCACTGTCCGTATAAATGATGAAGCTAAAAACTGTTTTACTATTATAGAGCTTCCAGTTTATTTTTTACGGGATAGTGTAATACAAAAAATTGTTGATTTTACAAATATATATAGAAAACCTAAGAACCAAATTCAGCAGAGTGAGAGAGATTGTAGGACAGATTTTACTGAAATTAGAACACTTTTCGGGTTACTTTATTATTGTGGATTGTAGTTTTATATTTTAATTATAGCAGAGATTATTTGTGAGGAATGTGCTATGAAAATATAAGCATTTAGAATGTAATTGATATGTCATATTGTTATATAGTTGTACATTTCATGGTGTCAGAGTGAAAATTTTTGTTATATTTTACTTTCCTTTTTCTGAAAAAAAAAAGGCAAATTTATATATTATGTTTTAATTGTAATCAAAAGTATACTGTGTTGAATGAATGTTGATCTGATTTTTGAACTTTTTTTAATTTGTTTAGTCTGTTTTTAAGAATTATTACACATTGTGTAAAATCCATTCAATTTTAGACTGTGATTTGATTAAAAAAAATAATATATTAAAGTACAAAAAAAAAACACTTTATTAAGATATTCTTTTTTTTAAATATAACAAATTATAGTATTAAAATTTGTTATATTTTACTTCAATAGATTATTTATGAATAAGGATTTGAAATAATCAATCCATAGTTACTTGTGTTTTAATTTTTTTTTTAATTTATGATGATTTACAGCAAAAAAGTTTTTTACATATCACATCTTGTGAGTTAGGAGGAGCACTTGGTATATTATAAACACACGGATAACAAACTCTGCTAACGAGATTCTAACCCAACCGAATGACCTCAGCATGCTATTGCATATTATGTGAAGTGTGCGCCTCTCAACTTGTTATGATCATAGTACAAAATAAACTTTTCCATCAGTAAAACGAGCTTATATACATGTAAACACCACAGTTAGGTAAATAGTTCCATAATTAAGATAATATGTAGAAAATGTGTTCCTAAAACAAACGTCTTTGAGTTTTATATGCGCCATGTGCTACGGGTCTTAACCTGTTCAGTTTTATTGCCCTTCATGAACTGAACAGAATTTTATTATACTTAGTTGATTCTAGGCACTAATGAACTTTTATTTTTTTAGATATAAGCATAGACAAATCTGATTTAACTGACTACAATGACTTATACAACAAGGAGTTCCAAATGCACACAGAATATGTTACAGGCGAGAATGACGACAATTCAGTTAAAGCAGAGAACATGAATGCCACTTTAAGCCCATGCTACGAAACTAGTGATGAGACGGACAGTGATATGGATTCTATTAAATGTGTGTATTGTAGTCAATCATACAGTCACTATGGAACGCACACTTGCCATGTTACTTGCACAATTGAGCACAATAACCTTCAACAGAGTAGCGATAGTAACGAGACCTTGGTTGCAGCAGATTTGACACCTACAAAATCTTTTCAGCCATCTCAACCGTCTTCCCCTTTGAGCAACACTTCTGAATACTTGAATGTATCATGTGTACTTTGCGACGAGAAATATGACAACTATGATGACTATGTCATTCATTTAAATAAATGTATAACAAATGTCAAACTCCACCATTTTGTGTGTCCCGTTTGTCACACCATGTTTAGTGATAAATTAAGCTACCTGGAACATCTGAAGTTTGTCCACTTTAAGGTGGAAGATTCTTTCAGTGATCCAGGTCAGGATTGTGTAGACTTTGCACCGATGATTATAAAAGAGAGGAAACCAAAGGCTGTGCGCCGCATCGGTTGGTCCATAGACGACATATATCAAGAGATTGAATGCACAAAAGTGGAACAAAAGCCTACCCCAACGGCGAGTCCTATAAAAAATTTCTTCTCAAAATTGGGGAATGAGTGAGTTGTATCTGCAATGTTGGCATGCTTGGGACTACATCAGCGCTTCTACTAACATAATTCATAAGTAATTTCTCTTAACTTATATTTCTACTGGTAAACACTGAATATGTCAGTCTACCTATGTATTCTTTGTTTCTATGTTGTGCTTTACATAATATCACAAAATAATGGGTTAAAAATGTTCTATTAAGTTTAAGATAGTGCTTATTTATGTGTTTTTTTTCTTTTTAAGTTCATTTAGCAGACAGAGCACCCCGAAAAAAGTGAGCTTTAGAAAGTTCCTCGAGAATGGAAAGGCTAAAACTGCGGTATATCTTCCCTTTCGAAAATATATACAAAATTACAAGCTCAAGAAGAAAGTCTCAACCGACAGTCCCATCAACTCGAAAATGGAAGTGACTAGTACCATCCAAGCCACTTTTCCAGAAGTTGTCTCAGGTAAAGAGCACCTTCTATTGTTTTAAATATAGGTTCGGTTTTACTGAACTTACACAGGATTTTTTTAAAAGCATAAGATGACTAGCGAGAAATTTGAGCCATTAGGGGACTATCGACATTTATTAATATTCGTAAAAGCAAATGCGTTACCCTGCTACGTCTCATCCCCCTAAATGGGCCACAAACCGTACAAAAGGCGACATCAACAACGCTAAAGAACCATTATTTATAGACGACAAAAAATAATATTGAGTATAATATTGATGCTATTTGGTTCATAGTCATCGTATATGTATTATAAAATATTTTTTGTAACATTTTGGTTATTCATATTTCACCTCCACAGACAGTGACTATAATTCTCCCAGTGGCACGTCTGAAGAGTCTTGGAAGATGAAACAGAATCTGATATGTGCCTGTGACAAGAAAGTTTTTATGCTCTCTGAGAATATTCACGTACGTATCTTAGTAGTTTATCTATTTTGCATCCCCGTGGTCTAGTAATAAGCTGTGCAACCACAGTCGGGAGGTACCGGGTTGAATACGGGGCCGAACCAAAAAGTGTTATTGGGATTTTCCACTTTCCAATAACAGTCCGGAGTATGGAAGTTGGCGGTAGTGTTTTTCGTGCCGCGGTGTGTGGTTGCCCAATTGTGGTGGGAGGAGAAAGGAAGGTAGCGCATCTGTAAAGTCTCTATGCGGATTTATAGACATCGGTAGTCATGAAAATGTCACCGACTGTGCGTTTGTCACCCTATAGGGTATACCAAAAAAAACATGTTTAATTTCGATCTTGACTTTTGGATGAGGGAGAGAGAGAGAGATAATAAAAACAACTCCTCAGGACCGGGACCGGATAGTGGCGATGATCAACGAGCTCGGCGGCGTCGTGGCTGAGAACACGAAGATGGAGATGCTCGCCACCCACTTCGTGGCGGTGCTGCCGGAGGACACCTTCACGGGGATGATAGTGTGCGCGCTCGCGACCGGCAAGTGGCTGCTGCATATTAGCTTCGTGTACGACAGCTTTAGGTGCAAGAAGTACTTGCAGGTGAGGCATGCATGCATGCATATTTCCATTGTCATCCTTCCCAAAAGAAGTACTTGTAGGTGTGTTATGTACCTATGCGACAGCTTCAGGTGCAAGAAGTACTTGAGTTACGGTATTTTACCCGCATAAGTCCAGCTGAGTTTGTTTCGCCGGCTCTTAGATCTTAACCAATTGAAGTCCAATAATAGGAGGTCGCCTAGTTATCCGTATTATGTTACGTGTTATTGTAGTGTAAACTTCGTTAGTGGCGTTGATGGAATGGGAAATATTATGAATTTGTGTCAACATCGTGCATTACCGACATGTTATGTGGCACAGGAAAGTCGTACTACGATAAATCCATAGCTACGTGGCGTTACAAATGTGTGCTACTCAATACAGGTCATGAGATATTTATATTTAGATTTTAATTCGATTGGCAGTTCCGCCAGTCTCAATGAACAGTAATCAAAGGATGAGCCTAGACATAGATACATATAGGTTAGGCTAGATATGAGATAGGATATAGGAATACATAGGCCTATACAAATATTTAGTGTATTGGTTGTCTATGTTGAGTCATAGCCGCACACTGAATATTCATACCATAGATGCTGTCTATGGTTAGGTACAGAACACAAGAGAGAGGGATGTTTAACATTACGACCATGATTTAGTGACAGCTACAAGCATATATCACCTTATGTAGAGAGCTGCGAACTTAGGCATCAGCTGTCACCTCTGATCTGTCAGACTTGTTCTACTTCCACTTGGCATGTGTATGTAACAACAATGAACATCACGACCGATTTCACAATGCACGTTAACTCAACAGGAAAACATGTACGAGTGGATGAGGAACCCGAAGATAGTGGAGATGGACAACACGAGTATCGAGGTGGCCAAAGCGGCGGTGTTCTGGCACTCGGAGCTGCAGACGGAGGGCAAGTTCCCCTTCCAGGGCAAGCAGGTGGTGCTCATAATGAAAAAGAAGTACAGACAGTACTACCAGATGATATTCAAGACGCTCAAGGCTAAACCGGTCACGTACGATCCGAGGTATGTAAATAAATAAATTTATTTTGCAAAAAAAAATAAATTAAAAATGAAATTTTACAGAACAATTTAAACTTTCTTAATCGCGATATAAACAATTAAAAACTATTATTTTCACACTTTTGTTTTATTTATTGTAGGTATACAGGGTGAAATTTAGGTGGTTTTCGAAACGAAAATTTTGAATTCTATATCAATAACAGAACCTATATGTATCATTAATGTAATAAAACATCTATTTTTTTTAATTAAAGTCAATAGTTACATCGCGTGCATTCGAAAACGTGAGAACTCATAGTAGGGCCAATAAATCGTAGGTGCTACAATATTTTATTATCGACTCATTCATAATGGCACATAAATAACACACAATGTCTTTTAAATAAATTCTCTAAGTTAGGTTTTACACCAGATTTTTATATTTTTTATCAGCTATTTCACAGACCGTGTTCAATACATTCAATTAGTACGAATACGATCTGGGCCGTATCATATAAATTCTCGTGTTAGCCAAGGCAGTACTTTAGGCTCAACTTAATTCCTCATTATCATTAATTAATGACCTCCCGGAAGCATTCAAGGTAGCTCAATGTCTAATGTTCGCGGATGACCTGAAATTGTATTTAACTATTGAAGGCAGCGCAGACTGTGACGTCTTCAAAATGACATACATTACGTCTGTACGTGGAACAGATATAATAAATTAGCTTTTAACACATCTAATTTTTCTTGTGGTCGGAGACGTTCATGTGTATTGTGTGTACACAGGGTACACACATGAACACGATAGCCGTGATGAATTACCCAGAGAGCTATATTGGACGAATTTGATAAAGTTAAATGTGATAAGAGACATTAAAAAATTAAAAGACAATTGTATAAAACGTATCGAACGTAGAAGTCATCCTTTCGAGCATTTGCTTTACAGAGAAGTGTAAATGAATTAATAGATATTATGTAAGTTAATTACTTTGTAGATAACTCCGATTTTTTAAATACGCCTGAAATACGTGAAATTCCTTTGTTTATCTCGGACGGCTTATTATGGCGGCTGGCGGACGTTACGTACTGTTGTTATGTACCGCGCCATTAAGAATCATTCATACAAGTTTAGTGAAATTACTATTTCCAACTCGAAGGAATAAAAATGGAATATTAAAATTTGAACTTTTATATAGTTGACGTTACAATTGATTTATCCGTTTTTATTGGTGCTATAGGTTATTCCAAATTCACATGCTTCGGCTCGAAAACCATCATAATTTCACCGTGTTCGTTCATACATTTACATATACAAAGTATAAAAAATATATATTTTGTATATATTGCGTTTATGAAAGTTTAAATTGTACCTATCCTGTAAAATTTTATTATTTGTAGTTACAAGGTCCTCCACTGACGCCGACGATATAGTACCTAAAACACACACATTATAGTATGGAGTAGATGACGGACAGCATTTTCGTGATCTTACATGGTCATTTGTAAAACACCAGCAAGCACTCAGATATACAGGTGTCCAAGATATCCGAACAGTATTAATGTGGAATAAATTCATTGGAGGACTGTGGGATCATCATGGGATTAAATAATTAAAAGTAATTATTTACCTAGTCGCCTATACAATTATTGAATTATTGAATTAATTAAATTATTTATTGAATTTATATTATTTCTAAGTTAATCTTATGTGTGTAAAAAACAAGTCAAGTGCGAGTAGGACTTGCACATAGACGGTCCATAGTCCTTGCTATTATCTACTACCCCCAAATAATAAATTAGATCCCAAAAATGTTACGACAAAATCTATCCTTTTGTTTTTCTTTCTTTTTACGTATACCCAGTAACACTCGGATATAACGAGATATCGCACGTTAAGATCCGTCACGACGTTTAGGCTGTAGGTAACATAGAAATGTACATACACACCTTCATACACACATACATACATATATTTTTTTATGGTATAGGGGGGCAAACGAGCTGTCGGAGCCATTTTCATAACTAACGACTCTCATAGGTCACATACATATATTTTTTATGGTATAGGGTGGCAAACGAGCAGTCGGAGCCATTTTTATAACTACCGACTCTCATAGGCATCCGCATAGAGGCTATACAGATGTGTTGCCCTCCTTTCTCCTCCCACCTCCATGGGCCACCGGCTACTTACACATGCTCGAAAATATTGCCCTAATAAGGACTTTACTGTTTTTAATTTAAATTGAAAAAAAAAATATATTATTAACTTTGAAATATCTTTTTGTGCTTGTGGTCTTCTCTCCTTCAGCAACTTTGCATATTCATATCTTAGAGTGGATGTAGGACACTTTTGACAAACCAGTGTTGACAGATGGTGCCTAAAGTTTACGCGAAAATTATTTACTACAATTAAACAACTTTACAGAAACCATGGCCACACGATAAAATACATTAAAGTTGTTTTATTGTAACCGGACATATTGTTTAGTATGTTTGTTATTCGCAGAACTCCCGGCAGCTGTTGCTCGGCCGACTACTGTTTCGTGGACATGAAGATAATTGAGAGGGTCAAGTTGCGTTTCTTCTTCCACCACAACGTGCCAGTGTTCCCATACCAGTACATCCTGGTGTACCTGCTCAAGAGGGGCCGAGTGGACGACCAACACAAATACTTGCTGCAAGACTCGAGCAACGATAAAAACTACATCAACAATACTTATTAATATACAGTGGCGTAACTACAGGATGGCATGTCGGCAAAATGCCACGGTGCCCCCGGTTAGGGGAGAATCCGAACTCTCAACATTTATTATTACACATTTAGTAGAAAAAAACTTCTTTCATGTTGGGGCCCATTCGATGAATTTACCACGGGCCTGGAGCGGAATAGTTACGCCACTGTTAATATAGTTCCTCTTTGATTATAAAATTAAAACGACTGATATTATTCCATTAGATATATGAATTGAAACTATAACAAACAACATAGACTTTATATGAATTATATGTTTACATTTATTCTGTTTGGTTTTGTTTTTGTTTAAACGTTAGTCTCGATTTCTTGTGCCCCTGTTTTGAGTAGTCTGGCCTAGGTTTGGATTTCGCTCCTTTCTTTTTTATCAGCTGTAATGAAGAGCGGGTATAGGTACATGATAGTTATATCGTACGAAATAATTAACAAAAGTAAAAAAATACGTGTAATCAAGCCCATACTCGTTTTCTCGCCCATACAGTTTTTTTTTTATGATATAGGAGGGCAAATGAGCAGCCGGAGCCATTTTCATGACTACCGACGCCCACAAACATCCGCATAGAGGCTATATAGATGCGCTGCCCTCCTTTCTCCTCCCACCTCCATGGGCCACCGGCTACTTACACACCGCACGAAACGCGACAGCACAGCTGTCATTTTACGCCAGTCTCGTGTCTCAAGCGAGAGGTACCTCCCCGGTCGTGCCGGCCCAATTCGACTGCATGCAAGCATGCAGTGTGGCACTACCTCTTATCCCCTTCCTCACACCATCGTTTCAAAATAAGCAAAGCTTGCAGCCTACTTCTAGTCCGGTCTATTTAGTCAAAAAAATAGTGATGAAATAACCAAACTTCCGACAGCTGAATTCTGGTAGGTATCCTTTAAGCAGATACGACCAATAATATGTATTCACAGGATTTTTTTAAATAATTTTTCTCATTTCGTACACGCTGTCAGCTGTCCGCGAGGCCGGCTGACCGGGGTCATTCACCCCGCGCAAGAATGCCGCTCGCTGTCGCCGTCAGCCCAAAGGATGTTTACCTTTTTCTTAATTATTTTCTTGTTTAACTTCTATGAAAAAAGTATTTTCGTACCTTTTTTATAGTTTCGGATTAACAGTAGGCACTTATAGTATAAGTAGTTTCATTTAGTGCCTCTCGCTTTTTTCAACGTTGTATACTAGTGCTCGTGACTATACACGATTAAAAATAAGCCGCCAAGTGTTTATCGGTACCATGAGCTTATAAAAGTTATTGAATTTCTGTTTTTTTTCTTCCAAAATCATAGACTTCGTTGAGATATAATTGAGCTGAGGCCGATGTTGCAGGAAAACAAGAGCTCTGTCAACGTTTTTTAAATATTTTTTTATCATATCTCCTAAACGGTGATTCTCAAGAAAAAAAACCTGCCAAGTGCGAGTCCGACTCGCACACCGAGGGTTCCGTATGAATGGGAAGAACATTCCAAACGTAATGCATGATTTTCAAGACCTTTTTCTCTAAAACGCGTGAAGGGATTAAGCTGAAATTTGAAAATTGGAAATCTGGGAATTTGTCAAATACGAAGGTCAGTTACGCCTTGATGCCTTGAAAAAATCACACTTCTAAGTTAACGAAATAAAAAGTTATAGCCAATTATGCACAAATTTTGTATGAAAACGTACTTTGTCGAAAACCTAAAATAATCGGGTACTTCCCGTTGACCTGGAGTTGTAAAATTTGGCAAGAAGTAAGAACTTATAGCACATAATATATAGGAATAAATCTGAAAACTAGTAAATTATATGTAGATCATTGGAAAAATCATTATCAACTTAAAACTAATTCACCTGAAAAATTCGTGGCGCAACCGTCTATAGACGGTTGCGGCACACATTTATATATACATTTTTATGCGGCATTATACACATTTATATGCGGCATACATATAATTTACTAGTTTTCAGATTTATAGCACATATATAGGAATATATGTGCTATAAGTTCTTACTTCTTGCCAAATTTTACAACTCCAGGTCTACGGGAAGTACCCGATTATTTTAGGTTTTCGACAAAGGCTATAACTTTTTATTTCGTTAACTTGGAAGTGTGATTTTTTTAAGGCATAAAGACGTAACTGACCTTCGTATTTGACAAAAATTTCAGCTTAATCCCTTCACGCGTTTTAGAGAAAAAGGTCTTGACAGACGTACAGACAGACGGACAACAAAGTGATCCTATAAGGGTTCCGTTTTTTCTCTTTGAGATACGGAACCCTAAAAATGTGAGGACCATTCTTGCAAATATTTTTTAGTTAAAACTTACTGTTTATGGGAAATAAGGGAAACTGAAAAATTTAACCTCTGACCTTGAATTTAAGCTCGCATGGGTTCAATGTGGGCTTTTGGCGCTTTATTTTTAAAGGTGTATGTATAAGGTCTCTTCCAAAATCAGCTCTATAGGAATTTTGGTTATTTATGGTACCTTTTACCTACGGTTGAATCGGATCTGCACTTTTATCAAAAATTATAAAGGGAAATATTTAAAAAGCCTGTTATCGGTTAGGTTAGATACTTTTAGTAGGTACACTCATAACCTTAAACTTCAACCATGAATCAGTGCACCCATGCAAGATTCTATACACAATTAAATAAACGAGATTATTTTTCCTGTTAAATTATAATTTTTTTTATTATAATTTTTCGATTCGTCACAAAATCACATTTTCACATAACACTACATTGTATGTTGTAATGTTAAGTTTATCAAGTGTGGTTTTCAGTGTACATTAATTATTAAATAAAAAAAATACATTTCTACTCCTAATTAATTGAAGAAATTAACTTAACAAAAATTGTATGTAAAATTTTCGTGAGGGCCGCGGGCCATGCGCCCTAATGGGTAATTCAGCACACTGCACTGCGGCAGGATTCTAAATTTTCCCTGTACTTTAAACTACAATAAAAAAACTACGCGTCTTCGCGAGGCGAGGGAGGTAATAAAGAGGGTAAACTCCTATATAATCCAATACTAGTCAACCAAAATTCCTGGGGCTGGATTCTAAGTTCAACCCTTTGTAAATAATATTTTTGTCATGTTGGTCTATAGATACCTAAATAACAATACATATTTTTTTTTTATTGTATTGTTTTGTGAGTAAATATAACGATTTTTGTTTTGTACTTATCTATGCTCCCCGATTACTTTAACAAATCTAACCTTCGTATAAAAGATCCAGCAAATAATTGTAGCTAGTATGGTGCCGGCCATACCTAACATTTGATCTGTAGTGGGAAAATCTTCCCCGATCATTTTTTTTTCTTGCAACTTGTTTGCTTGCTCATTGCACCCACAAAACATATGTATAATAAACATTATATAATTTTACTTTGTTCTTGTTAATTTTACTTTCTATCTATTAAACATGACACAGAGTAATTTACCACATCACATTATTCAAAATTATCAGATTTTTGTACACTGACAGATGCTCAATGGTTTTAATTCTTAGAAAGAAGGTTGCATGGACTCAAAACAGCTTTTATAATTAGTGTAACATATTAAATAATTATCCTGTAACGTTTCCTGTTCTTAAATCTTACCTATTACCTGTTTGCCATGGCGTAGCTAATCATGTGCTCAGATGATAGTTGACATAATATGTAACTAGCAAACTAAACCCGCGGTCCTCCCGGTTATTTTTTCATACAAAATGGTTACTGCAGCCACTGCACCAAGAGACGAACAGAGAATAAGCATTAAGCTTTTAGCTTGGGGGCCCGACACTGTACCCGGTTGAGCCACCAGGGCTCCTGGGTAGTGTACGTAAAGGTACTCTCCTGCGTTAACAAAAAAAAATCGGTTGTCTGTAAAGTCGGTTTACTGACGATAGTTGAACGTGACAACGTCTTATGAAAATACTGATGGAATGGTAGCATTTTTCAAAAGAAAATATTAATTTCATTTGTTTAATAGATTTGTATGTATATAGAGGAGGTAATTGAAAATCACAATGAAATTGATCAAGTTAGATTTATTTATACGTATAAATACAATTATGTTAACTTTTTTTTACAATTTAATAATTTTTACGAGTATAAATGTGCGTTGGAGCAATAGGGTATTTGACAATTTTTTGATTTTTTTTTATTTCATACTTTATGACCTGTTAAACACGTTACATAAATATTTCCAGAAAATAAGCAGTATTAACAACAAAAAATAATGTTAAAGTTTGAGTTATTACACTCGCGCCTAATGCCTGGTTTACATTATTCCAGTCCAGCGATCCAGTCCAGTTGCTGGACTGGATTCGTTTCGTCTACATTATTCCAGTCATTTAGGAGCCATTCAATTGGAACACTACAGCGACCATGATTTCAATGAATGGAATGGCACTGGATTGGCCGTCTACATTATTCCAGTTGCACTGGATTGATCGCACTGGATTCAAAAGTAGACCACGAATCCAGTTACTGGACTGGAATTCTTACTGGATTCAGTTCATTCCAGTGCCGGTTTACATTTTTCCAGTAATCAATCCAGTACTGGACTGGATCGCTGGACTGGAATAATGTAAACCGGGCATAAAACAGTGCAAACTGTCATGGCGGCGCAATATGATTAAATTGACGTGAAGCGCAAGTAAATAAAGTGTCAAACACTAGGCAATTCGGCTATTTTTTTTTAGAGTTTACTTGCCGGTGACGTCATCTGAGTTTCAACCGATCACAAAACGTTTTTTGACATTGACAAATAATTGCTTCTCTAATTCGCAAATTTTACAATAAATATGCATTATTTTATATAAAATAGACTTGTATACGGTTTATTATTATCTTATTTAATATGATGGCTATAATTCGTAGTATATTTTTGATAGTGTCAAATAGCCTATTGTTTTACAACTTTCAAACATGTGTAATATTTAATTTCTTACAATCTGTGTTATTCTGTTGAGAATAGGACGATGATAGGAAAAGTAGGAAATGAAAGGGAGTGTTTCGAGTTTAATGTGTCTTGAAAAAGTCAAATCGATGGTGGTGCCTCCTAGTGTTGTTGAGTTGTTAACGTCTGATGCAAAATCGACATTAAACATGTCTTTCATGAATTTGATGAATGTTTCGTCATTTTTCACATTTGTGTTGAAGTCGCCACAAAGTTACCTTTATCGCTGCAATTATTGTTGCTATAAACATTTGATACCACATTTACATAACCGTTTTTTTTTCATTCGGCGCATGTCCGGTAGCCAAAATTGCACGATTCCACTTTACATTAGCCCCCTCTAGCTCCCCCAATTCACAGAATTATCAAATTCAGGCGACTCGTTTTAAGACCTTAACCGTTGACATTTCGACAACAGCGCCACCTACCGGATCCAATTGTATTTTTTACAATTCAGGTAACCATCGAAATGCCCATATAAAATTTCAAACCAATCGGTCAAGCCGTTTAGAAGTTGACATTCTGGCAACAGCGCCACCTACCGGATCCAATTGTATTTTTTACCATCCAGATAACCATCTAAATACCCACATAAAATTTCAACCCAATCGGTCAAGCAGTTTAGAAGTTGACATTCAGACAACAGCGCCCCCTACCGGATCCAATTGTATTTTTTTACCATCCAGGTAACCAGCGAAATACCCATATAAAATTTCAACCCAATCGGTCAAGCCGTTTAGAAGTTGACATTCCGACAACAGCGCCACCTACCGGATTCAATTGTATTTTTTTACCATCCAGGTAACCATCGAAATACCCATATAAAATTAGCGAGGTAACGCCGTGTGTGAGTGTCTTCTCTCTCTCTCAGCCTGGGAAGGCTGGGGGGGACAGGTCTACGGGTCTCGAGGCGAACCTCATGCCCGGGCAATTTGCTCGCGAGGGGAAACATCCCCTCGGTGATGGGGAACTGCCTGTGGCAGTAGGGATAGTATGTGGGGGGGTGGTGCTGCTTGCTCGCAGCTTAGCCCGAAGGCTAATAGTAGTCGGCGACTACTGCAGTCCTACGACTGCGGGGTGTGGTGTGTTGTGCTTGTGGTGAGTTTGGTGCTTGTAAATGAGTGTGCTGGTGTAACCTTCGTCTTACAAGCCAGACTCGGTTGCCCTGTAGTGACTGACTGAGCGGTGGTAAAATCGCGGGCTAAGAGCTCTCGCGGGTAAGCACGGCCGTCCGGAGGTCGCGCATGCAGGGGCGCGAAGCCATGCAGGTGAGCATGCGGTCCGTTGTCCGCCCTGTCAAACATGGCTGACGACAAACGGGCCACAAACTCCCCCACTGACTCCACCCCCGTATCACGCGCGATTGTGCTATTCCGGACTTACCGGCCGGCGCCCACGATTACTCTGAGGGCTATGTTTTGCTGCGCTTGCAACCGCTTTCTATGAGTAGGCGCGGCTAACGCGTACCACGCGGGGGCAGCATACGTGAGGCGCGTTCGGATATATGTCTTGTAGATACCCAACTTGGTGCGTAACGGTAACCCGGATGACAACACCGGCCACAGCAGCGCACGGGAAGCTCTCGCCTGGTTGATCTGACGATCAACCTGCGAGCCCATGCGCAGCGAGCTGTCAATGCTGCACCCGAGGTACATCACCGGGGATTTCCAAGACACCTCCTGGCCCCTCAACGTTAACTGACCCGGCATGTTCCGTTTTCTGCTGACGAATAGAGAAGCCGTTTTCACTACGTTGACGGACATTCTCCATTTATCAAGCCACTCCGGCAGCCTATCAAGAAGACGTTGCATGCGCGCGAGCGCGAGGTCTGGCTTGTATGAAGATGTGAAGTAAGCGCTGTCATCTGCGAACAGCACGAGCAGCACATCCTCCTCTCCCTCTCCCAAACGATCACTGAGGGTGGGGATGTCGATGGTGTAAGCCGCGTACAGACATGGCGAGAGACAACTGCCTTGCGGAACTCCAGCGGTCACATCCCTAGGGGTCGAAAGTTGTTGCTCTACCGATACGCGAAATGTCCGGCCTTGTAAAAAGGACGCTACTAACTTTACTATCGCGTGTGGGACGCCGGCGTCCATCAATTTGTACAGGAGCCCGGGGTACCACACTCTGTCGAAGGCCTTCTCCATATCGAGAAAGACTCCGATGGTGTGTCTCCCCTTATTCCACTCCGTGGCCAAGTGATGTAAAACCCGCGTCAATTGGAGCGTGGTCGAGTGACCGCCCCGGAAGCCGAATTGCTCATCCCTCATGGGAATATAGCTCTTCAACCTCCGGAGCAGAAGCCGCTCGAACAGCTTCGCGATGTGTGATAGTAGCGTGATCGGCCGGTAACTTCCGGGCAAGTTCCGGGACTTGCCCGTCTTCGGTAGCACAATAACCCTCTTTCCAGATATCTGGAAAGTGGGCAGTGCGAAGGATTCCGTTGGCTAGCCTCGCCAGTGCAACGCCTGTACATCGGGGCATCATGATGAGTGCCATGGTTGGAACTCCGTCCATGCCTGGTGCCTTGCGTCTCGGGAGACGCCGAGCAACCTTCCACAGTTCTGCGGGGGAGATAAAATCATCCCCCTGAAGCTGTGGTGTCGGGCTGGATAGGAGCTCACGCACGCGGCCCTCAACGCGCTCATGGTGTTGGTAACGCCGTATAGCGAGGTAACGCCGCATAGCGAGGTAACGCCATATAGTGAGGTAACGCCGCATGTTGTCTTATTTTTTTTTCGTACAGCCGGCTCAATCGAATTATAAGACGTTGTCACGTCAAAAAATTTGTTGGACCAGCCTCTTTTTGGAGGAGTCGGGCCCCCTTGGAAGGGACTGGCCAGCTGAGGTGCCATGTTAATGAATGATCTCAACAATCTTTAAACCAGTAATTGGCTCTTATTAGGGTCGTAAGCGGGTAGTTCCTACCGGACTCCAGGTCGCTCCGGTGGCAGCTCATCAAAAATTTCCCCGGGTAAACAAAAACAAAAATGGGCAGTAAAGTATATTTCTCGTCAGCAAACATGCTACAATTATCACAAAAGTGGAGCTATACTACCTCGTGGAATTAGTGTAACTCTACTTTCCTGTTCCACGACCTACGTATGTACTTATGTCATTTATATATAGTTTTAGGATTTCACTTCTATCAGCAGTCCTTGTGATTTTTTGTTATTTATAGTCGTGGCGTCTATACTGGGAAAGAAAATAACACAAGGACTAAATTAAAGAATATCCGTATTCGCAAACATTGGGTATGAGTATTGGCGAATGTCAATATAATAAAGTTCGTTAAATCACTATTGTGTAGAATGCAGTAAATACCTGCTTGTATTATAGTGTTACCAAATCCTAATAATATTTAACTCCAAAACTCACTCATAAGTCATAAGTCATAACTCATAAATACTTTATTGTTTTAACTACCGTATATTCTTGAAAATGAAAATAATATATGTATAAATAATATGTAGTTTTAGGCGGCAAACAAGCAGTCAGATAAATTTTCATGCCTACTGACACCTTAGACATCCGCATAGAATTTTTACAGATGCGTTGCCTTCCTTCCTCCTTCAATCTCCATGGGCCACCGCTGACTATATACACACCGCACGATATGGAATAGTACCTCCAACTGTCACTTTATGCCGGCCCAATTCGGCCACGTGCATGCATGCAACTTTTCTTCCTGAATTAATAATTTATTATTATTATAAAATTATTATTAGTAATTAGTTGTGGTTTACTAATAAATTAATGCTATGCCATATTTCAAACTATTAATTTTATTTGATGTTGTGCACTTTAATTCGATAGTTTAATAAATGACTTAAACTTGCTCAATGGCAAGAATTTGGTTATTCCTAGTATAACTTGTAAATTAATAATCTTTAAATATATTTTATTTTATTTTATAATAAAATAAAATGTAAATTGGTTCCCTTTAAAATTCTAATTCAATTAAGAATATTTTACCCCCTAATTTAGGGAGAAACCTCTAAGTTGGGAACACCA
>LUGF01002707.1:273898-292130 GCA_001625245.1 Calycopis cecrops
CATCCAGGTAACCATCTAAATACCCACATAAAATTTCAACCCAATCGGTCAAGCCGTTTAGAAGTTGACATTCCGACAACAGTGCCACCTACCGGATTCAATTGTATTTTTTTATCATCCAGGTAACCATCGAAATACCCATATAAAATTAGCGAGGTAATGCCGTATAGCGAGGTAACGCCGCATAGCGAGGTAACGCCGTATAGTGAGGTAACGCCGCATGTTGTCTTATTTTTTTTTCGTACAGCCGGCTCAATCGAATTATAAGACGTTGTCACGTCAAAAAATTAGTTGGACCAGCCTCTTTTTGGAGGAGTCGGCCCCCCTTGGAAGGGACTGGCCAGCTGAGGTGCCATGTTAATGAATGATCTCAACAATCTTTAAACCAGTAATTGGCTCTTATTAGGGTCGTAAGCGGGTAGTTCCTACTGGACTCCAGGTCGCTCCGGTGGCAGCTCATAAAAAAGTTTCCCCGGGTAAACAAAAACAAAAATGGGCAGTAAAGTATATTTCTCGTCAGCAAACATGCTACAATTATCACAAAAGTGGAGCTATGCTACCTCGTGGAATTAGTGTAACTCTACTTTCCTGTTCCACGACCTACGTACTTATGTCATTTAAATATAGTTTTAGGATTTCACTTCTATCAGCAGTCCTTGTGATTTTTTATTATTTATAGTCGTGGCGTCTGTACTGGGAAAGAAAATAACACAAGAACTAAATTAAAGAATATCCGTATTCGCAAATATTGGGTATGAGTATTGGCGAATGTCAATATAATAAAGTTCGTTACAACTTACAACACTATTGTGTAGAATGCAGTAAATATCTACTTGTAGTATAGTGTTACCAAATCCTAATAATATTTAACTCCAAAACTCACTCATAAGTCATAACTCATAAATACTTTATTGTTTTAACTACCATATATTCTTGAAAATGAAAATAATATATGTATAAATAATATGTAGTTTTAGACGGCAAACGAGCAGTCAGATAAATTTTCATGACTACTGACGCCTTAGACATCCGCATAGAATTTTTACAGATGCGTTGGCTTCCTTCCTCCTTCAATCTCCATGGGCCACCGCTGACTATATACACACCGCACGATATGGAATAGTACCTCCAACTGTCACTTTATGCCGGCCCAATTCGGCCACGTGCATGCATGCAACTTTTCTTCCTGAATTAATAATTTATTATTATTATAAAATTATTATTAGTAATTAGTTGTAGTTTAGTAATAAATTAATGCTATGCCATATTTCAAACTATTAATTTTATTTGATGTTGTGCACTTTGATTCGATAGTTTAATAAATGACTCAAAATTGCTCAAAGGCAAGAATTTGGTTATTCCTAGTATAACTTGTAAATTAATAATCTTTAAATATATTTTATTTTATTTTATAATAAAATAAAATGTAAATTGGTTCCCTTTAAAATTCTAATTCAATTAAATATATTTTACCCCCTAATTTAGGGAGAAACCTCTAAGTTGGGAACACCATGTAAGTATTCTCTATTCATACATTCACCATAGCATTTGATGCATATTGCATTTAATATAGGTAGTAATTTGTGATAAGATTAACGAGTGCCTCCTAGCGCGTGTTAAAAGTTGCAAATAACAAAACAAGTGCTCAAATTACTGCTGTGTTTGATATTTGAAATGGGTTGCACCGAGTCTAAAGAGGAGGAGGTAGGAGGACTATTACTATTTTATGCAATATAACCTGATTTTGTGTCAAGTCTGTATTTATCAAATAGACGCATAACTTTGAAAATTTAAAACAATGTTGTTTATTTTAATTGTGCTCAATATTGTAACTGGTTTTATGTACATATAAAGATAAACTATCTCACTGTTTGTTGTAAGGTTTTGTTCACGGTGCAGCAGCAGGTAGTCGTCCCTGTACCTCAATTTTGTTTATTCGTACAGAACCGTATTTAGGTACTACTCGCGCAACTTTACTTCAGGCTCCTCTGGAAGGCGACCGAGAATGCGATTTTTACAATAATATATTATATCCTATGTTTTTTATATTTATATTATTCATAACAACGGCATTAAATCTATACTATATATAAAATCGAAAGAAAGTCACAACTTTACATTGATTTTTTTAAAAGGATACTTGGGGCGTGAAAACGTGATCTACAATCGATATGGCCGAAATATAGTTTTTAAAATTTTTGTATGTTTGTCTCTTTGTCTGTAGTTATGTCCGGGCTAAACTCAAAAGTACTGAATGGATTTACTTCAAATATTGCATGAATATTACTAACAAGTAACAGGTCGGGTCAACATAATATAGGCTACATAATATTATCTCGATATTTTCACGGGATCGAAATTTGTGCGGGTGAAATCCCGGGACGCAGCCAGTATTAAATAATATTAATTTTAAACTCAAGAAAAAGAACACTGTCTATTACTACATCGACCCTATGTTATCTCGATATTTCCACGGGATCGAAATTTATGCGGGTGGATACCCCGGGGCGCAGCTAGTATTCAATAATATTAATTTTAAACTCAAGAAAGAGAACACCGTCTATTACGTCATCGACCCTTTCCAAGTCATTGCGCGTGGTTATATATTGCGTACGATTTGTGCTTTGGAAGGACCTAGAAAACCCTTTAGTGCACCAGTGGCTACACAATAAAATCTAACGCACATTTTTTAAAATAAATTCATTAAATTGAAAATTGACTTACTGTAAGATCGAGCATTCGGAGTACCTACTGCTTAGCCCTACTGAGTACCTATACCCATCTTCTTTGAGTTTAGCCTTTGATTCCAAATGACAGTATCCAACATAGAGCGACTCGAATCGTTGATGACCCTATTATTGCCGGGCAGCTCGATCTTTTGGCCCTACGGAGAGATGTCGGTTCCCTCTGCATCTATTACCGTACCTATTTCAAATTGTTTACCAGTGTTGTGAGAATTTTTTTTTTTTTAGATAGAATCTACGCTAGCAGACTGAAAGCCCAGTGCAGCTTCATCTGTATGAGAGGCGAGTGCCCTAAGGTAGCTCGAGCCTCTGTAATTTGTGGACGATGGGGGTGCAGACCCCCCTTCTTTCCCAGCTAATCTGGGAGGAGGCATACCGGGATATTGCGATTAATAGGTTATACTATTATTATCTTGGCCAGGAGGACAGCGGGTGTCCTCCTTTCCCCCCCTCTGACGGAGGGGAGCAGCTCACGCCGGCAGCTAAAAAGTGGCCGACACGGGTCTTGAGCTAGAAGAGCTCTATGAGCTATCATGACTGGGGAAGTGAGAAATTGTTCGGCTTAATACCAGCAGCTGAGTTCAATCATAGGACATCGCGACAGAACTCAAAGTACCACGCCCATCACCTCGATATTCCTAAATGTAGTACTGTGCGGTATAATCGCCATTTTTTACCGCGTACTTTAGTACTATGAAACCAGCTGCCCCCCTTTTTATTTTTGATCCGATACGACTTGGGGATCTTCAAGAAAAGAGCATTCCTCTTTCTTAAAGGCCGGCAACGCGTCTGCAAGACACCTAGTTTTGCGGATGTCTATGGGCGGTGGTAGTCACTAATCACCTGCTCGTTTGCCCCCTATAATACAAAAAAAACGCGCCATGTACTGCATGCGTCACGGGTGGCGCGGAAATGTGTGCATATTATGAAGAATACGACTTTTTCAACATTTTGCATCGCTGTATCTCCGAAATGGTGATTCTTAGGGAAAAAAGGTGTGTAAACAATTTTTATAGATTTTTATAGAATTGCGTGATAAATAATTTTTGTCTCACCTATTTTTATTATAAAACTTACCGTTTAGCTGGAAAACTCAAAAAACCGATTTTTGCAACATTTGACCTTGAATAATGTTTTTTCCACACTTCGGATGTTTGTGGAGAATTGACAAATAATGTATAATAGGGTTCCCAACATTCATGTCAATTTTTAGCTAGGTGTATGTAACCTTCAATGTCTATTTTGACCGGGCTACTCAATGTATAAACTAATGTTACATATCTAGAAAAAGGGCTTAACGAGCAATGGTTCTAATTTACCAGCTAGCCTGATTATGAGATTTTGTACAGACACACGGATTGTACTGTTTTATTATATGGGCCATTTGTTTACAGGATAGTGAGACAGGGAGTCGCGAATTCTACTTTCCTCAGACAAGGTATATCCTGCCTGCAATATCAAGATCGGTAGGTTATTTTCAGATGAATTTACTTTTTACTGGTCATAAATGTAGAGGCTGTCCAGCATGAAATGCGACAGCGTGGCTATCACTTTACGTCGGTATCGTGTAAGAGGTACCTCCCCGGGCGTGCCGGACCAATTCGCCTGTGTGCTATAAACAGCCATAAAAAAGGAAAGATTGTGTAAACAAAGAACATTTCTCTGTAATAGGCACAAGGACCGTTTTACGGACAATACCATTGCTGCAACTGTAATAGCCGTTGGGATAGCCGTTTCAGTTGGCCTAACAAGTATCAAATTTGTAAGAAATGCAGAAGACATGTCTTCCCATATACAAGGGTAAGTAATTTATACCTATATATACCTATATATTATACCTATCTTATTAATATTATAAATGCAAAAGTTTATATGTTTGTTTGTTACTCCTTCACGCAAAAACTGCTGTACCGATTTTCATGAAATTTGGCACACACATAGAGGGTAACTTAGATTAACGCAGGATAGTTTTTATCACGATAAAATGTTCCTATGGAATGCCATGGGATGATTTTATATTTTCCACGGGATCGAAATTTACGAGGGTGAAACCGCGGGGCACAGCTATTATACATAAATTCTTATCAAAATCCAAGCAGGTAGCTTGAGTAATTGACTTTTTTATTATTTATGGGGGAAATTAATGGATAACATAACATGTAAAAAATGAAACGCGACAGCACAGCTGTCACTTTACGCCGGTATCGTGAACAATCCGGAAATACTGTCAGCGTCAACTATTATACAACGGTGATAAAAGCGAGAGGAATTAAATGAAACTACGCATACTATAGGTGCCTACTGTTAATCCGAAACTATTAAAAACAAGTTTACGACAAGTATACGATAATACGCTTTTCAAAGAAGTTAAATAGCGAGAAATAAAGGTAGTGCCTAGGTACCGGCGGCTACAGCGAGCGGCAACCACGCACGGGGTGAATGACCCCGGCCGCGCTTACGCGCAGCTGACGATACAACAGCGTGTACGAAGTAAAAAAAACTTTAAAAAATTTATGTGGCTAAACTATTGCTCTGATCATAGATTTAGAATTGTTTTAACTACGTCTGAATCTATGGCTCTGATTGATCTGATTTTTGTTGTGTAGCATGAAAATGATACACTAAATATATGGTTTCATTTAATGCCTCTAGTTTTTTTTCACTTGTTTTATTATTACATACTATTATATTACTAGCTTCCGCCCGCAGTTTCACAAATCAGCCGACTCCCGCGGCTGATTTGTGAATGTAAGCCATTCTCAAACCCCTTCAACACACACACCACACACACACACACGTGTGTGTGTGTTGTGTGAAGTTGAACACCAAAAAATTTCGTTAAAAAGGGATCCAGTCGTTGTTTAGGAGGAGTTCAGTGACATACAAATTACACACGCACACAAGAAATATATGTATATACCAGATTGATTAATAACGTATATTTTACGCAGAGGGAACTCAACGCTAGTGATTTCGACAAAAACGGTGACAAATCGAAGGAACACAAGAAAGAGCTATGCCAAAAGTGTCAACAACTTGGATATTCGTGTACCAAAGAAGTAAAACTACCAAGTAACAGAAGGGCAAAAAGACTACGTTATTAATTAGAAGAAAAAAATATGTCAATATTTATGAATTTATTTTTGAAGGCAACTTATATTAGTTATTTAATAATTAATAACTAACTATTGATTCTAAAATTTCTAAGATTCAAGTTTTTTAATGATTATATGAAATAATATAGAATATATTTTTTGCACAAAGCATTTATTTATTATCACAATACGAGCTGTTTAGAAAAAAATCCTTCACATGCATCTTTGATATTCTTATGTTTCAATTTACTGTGTAAGCGAACGCACATATCAACACTATAATCTTCTCTTCTTTCCGCTATGTATGAAAATATTGGTAATAGTATTGCTTTAATATCTTCTATCTTGCTTGTTTCAATCGAATTTTCCAAAGCAACTAATTTATCTCCAACATTTTCTACTTGGGAGTCATGAAGTGGTGGCTGAAGATATTTATTCTGAAATAAGTAACATTTACTAATAAAAATTTTTACAGTAGAGTAAGATAATTACTGATGAAACATAAAGTAAAATTAATACAATAAGTGAAATTCAGAGTGTTTAAAAACCTGTTTTTCAGATAACCGTACATCATACATCTTTCCATTACATAAAACAGTCGAACAAATAACACATTTACATAGGACCTACATGTTTAAAGACAAATAGAAATTAAACAAAATATTCTTTGCAACAAAACACATTCTACAATATTGTGGTGGGGAAGGAAATATTCTGGAGTTTGGATGAGCGGTCATCTGGTCCACCGATGTTCGGATTATCAATGCTACAGTACTATTTTTGAGTAACAAGTCTCTGGTATAAGTAATCAATTAATTCTGGCCTGGTTTTTTCATTATTTGTGTGAGCAACTATGTAACATGAGCAACTGTGTAGATTTCACTTCATCTTATATCACATTCTAATGTTTTTGTATAATTTGGAGCAAAGGAGTGGTAGGAACTATTGATGTCCATAGACATCCGCCATACTACTATGCAAAAATGTTGCCCTCAATCCAATGGGCCACCGTGTAAGCGAGAGGACACCATCATGTAAGCGAGAGGAATGGTGTGCCGGCCTAATTCGCCACCAATACCTCTTGCAAAATCAATGTCTTTCAATTGGAAAACTTACTTTTATAATTGAAATATAGTTTCCTAGGCAATGTAATAAGCATGCCTCACTTTGGTCTGTTCTTTTCTTCATCTCCGTAATAATTATTATCATAATGGCAGTGTGAAAAAAGTCTACAATTTTGGCAGTTTTAAACATTTCCAGACTGTTCCATATTTTATGCCACTCTTGAAGACTTGTAGAGCAAAATTGCTGTGTTAAAAAAAATGTATTAAATGTCAAGTTAAATGATTAAGAAACATTGTAAATAACATATCATATTATTGCCACTGTTGGGGCACTACTTAGGTAGGCTAGTGGCCCCACCAAAGACCTCACAACCTGCCTAATGGGAACTAACAAAATATTGAATAAGTTAGGGTTATGTTATAGCTTATTTCAATCAACTAAAGAATTTAAAGGAAGAAAATAATATTTATAGTACATACATAGAATAATTACGAGTATTATTGAAAACACCAATGAAATGCTACCCTGAATATCTATATACTGGACCTCAAAGTCATTGGTTTTATTATAGATAGATATGATTAGAAACAATTTGTGCATATGAATAGCTATACTAACTTGTGTCAGCCACAATACTATTCTCTTATGATTTATTGCTTCATGTAGGTTTGTACCACTAACAACTTCTATGAAATTACGTCCTGGTGGTTCCCACAGGCATCTATAGTAATACATGTTTAAGGGATTAATGTTTTTCAGCTTCATCATCATCCAATCCTTGTCTTTCTCTAAAATAATTGTTAAATTATATTATTCCGGGATATTACAATAATTATATTTTATTAAAAATGTCAGTATCTAGTCATTTAAAACACATAAGTCAACATCCACAGACATCTTTTGGTTAGATTGCAATGTAAATAATGTAAGAATTGTTTGGACATTAGAAATAAGAGTTACTAAATTTAGAAATTATACTTTAACTTTTCGGGTACCGCGGACGTCTTAAGACGCTTCAAAAAAGGCCGTGAACACATGTTCGGTACCGTAGGTTTTAAAGAGCTGCATTGTAAAATACTTAATCATTTACTTTTAATTTTTTTAATTACCTGGTATATTATTATCATAAGTGCTTAACACTGATGTGACTAATTCTAAGGCCAAGTCTAAAACAGTTGGTCTTAGTGCACTAAATGAATTAATATTCCAACGGACAGTCTCAACAACTTGTGCTAACATTATTAATACTGGTGTTCTATACTGTACAATTTCTGTAAGCTTGTAAGCTTTATGTAAAAGTTTGCAGTGAAAGTAAAGTTTATCAATATCATTTGTTTTCAATCCAATGTACATACTAGGCATTATGATGATGTGGGTAAGTTTTGATTCTAACAATATCTTATTATGTTTTATTTCATCAGTGAATGTAATAAAGTTATCTCTTTGTATCTCTGTATCAAAATCAGAGTCTATTATTTCTTTAGCTATTTGTAAGACACAACTTTCAGTTTCATCATTGTACTTATGACTTGAATATTTACTCAAAAATGTCATCACCTTTACCATTATCTTTGTCTGTTGAATACTCTCTGATGCCAGAATAAAAATCTTTTTGAAAACTTTTTTTGGATTTTGTAGAAAGATGTCATATATTTGTGATAGCTCAGATTCAGGTAAAGATATAAGTTTATTAAAAATTGTAGTCGCCATGATATCAAACATTTCTGTTTCCAATGTGTCACTGAAGACATTATTGGGAAAATGATTTGCAACTAATTCTACTTTGATGTCACTTGCACAGTTCTCAAAGCACTTAACAGCAAGAGATCCAAGGAATTCTCTATTGGCATCTGTGTTTTGTAAATGATCATATACAATGTTGTATAGTTTGTGACTCTCATCATCATTCAACACATTTATATTTTTGTACATTTCTTTTAGTAGATTATCTTCTGAGCATATGTTCTTTCTATAAATTAAACTTTTTAACCATTCAACACTTTCATTGGTGTTTTCACAAATTTTTTCTTCAATTGTTTTACTATCAACATTATTTATTTCTTGCTTTAAATCTTTTGGTTTGGTTGAAATAAGCTGTAACATAACCCAAACTTGTTCCATATGATTTAGTTCATAAAAATTTGTTTTTATCTTATAACTCAAATCACCAATTATATTCTGTAAGGTTACTCCGTTTTCCTCAAATTCACTCCAAGAGCAAAATATATCTATGCTGACTTCAGATAATAAGGATTTACAAGTATCTATCAGAGCTATGTTACAATTGAGTAAAGTGTCTTTAATTAATTTAATGTCTTGGTCTTTATCAGCATCACATAAATTAAATTTTTCTTCTTTTAAGACATTTTCTTGCATTGTCGATAGATATATATCATTAATTTGTGGTACTTGATATTTTTTCTTTGTGAACACTTCAAAACAATCATTTAGTACACAAAGAAAGGCATAGATTCTGTCACCAGCAAGTTTAAATGAATCATCTTCACTTATTGTGTCAAGTTTCTGCGAATTTGGAGGCTCCAGAAAATATTTATTACATAATATAAAGTTGTCATAGGCCTGACTAACAAGTTCCTTGTCTACTTTTAAATAAAGCATTTGATGGATAAGTTTGTAACAAGATGCAGTTAGCATATGCAGCCTTTGTAAACAATTATCTGGAAGAAAGTACTTAAAATTTTCTATTAATGACTTTGTTATATTAACAGCCAGCTTGGGGTAGGTATAAACAAGGATTTCGCCAATAATGTCGTCAATATCTAGATTCCATAATATCTCGCACATAACATACCTTGGTAACGTAGGAAGTGACCCTATAAGTAACTCTAGATTTGGGTTATCTTTCATTTCTTCTAAGATCGGTAAATCTGAGCTAAAAATAACAAATAACGCCAGCTGTCGTAATTTATTAAAAACATCTTTTTTATATTCACCATTGTGTAAGTATTCTACTTCTTTAATAAATTCTTGTATTCGTTTTAGTAGAAAATCAATTTTACGTTCATTTCCTACAAAATATTGTAATATTAATATTATTTATAAACCCGGCAAAAATGTTTTAAAATTACACAATTAAATTTTAGGGTTTACCTGCTTTTTCCAAAATGTCTGATATTGATATAACATCATCGGCAGCATCTACAATGCCTTCGAATATAGTTAAATCATTAGTATATTCCATTTTATTTTATTATTGAAAATAAATAACTTGCTGTTTTTCCATCTAATCCACTAGCGACTGTCAAGTGTCAAATGTCATCCTGCGACAGTTAAATTGTCATTCGGCGACTAGAGTCAGCGCCATTCGCCACCACTGAATCCGTGGCGCTGCGGTCTCAAAATAATGTGCCAGAACTTGGAGAAACACCCAATAAAATTTTTATTACACAAATTGTACCAACTTATATTAAAACTTATGAATTATCTAAATAAGTTCTCTGTAGCAGTCGCCAATCTATTCTATCCTTTACCATTTTAGAGTTAACACGTATTTGCAAAAAAATACTATCCGAAACATGTCGACATGACTGGCAAACATTTCGCAATCGTTGATAAAAGAAAATTACTTATTATGATTCGTAGACAGAGTTACTCTGTCTACGTTATGATTATATTATATTTTATAACAATAAAATCTGTGAATGAACAACTATTCTCTAAGAAGGGCGTGCTTCTTTTACTATCCTATTTTGGTATTTGGGCATACTGTTTTGACAAAAACGGCTGATTTCATAAATATATCTGTGACTCCTAGTGCGTTAATAAATATTTTATTCACATAACGTTGGATATAATCAACGTCTTAATCTGTAAATAATATTCACATTCACTAAAATATAGAACCAAGAAATGTATAAAGTATAATGAGGTCACCAATACGTCATATATTTTGCCAAATATAAAACGAAACCAACAGAACAGATTTTGCCCCTTATTTTGTCACCTCTTTTTCTGGCGATGTGGCCACAATACTCGAAACATGTGTATAAGCATATGGTGTTAAGCCTCATTGGTATTTTGAGCTCCGCCAGAATGGATGCATTGGTCCGGTGATCCGACCAGTGGATTCCGAGCATTTTTCGCCAGCAACACAATATCTCGATTCTTTCGTTCTATTCAAGAACGTGAACATCTCTTTCTCATTTCCTGCGAGGAGCGACACAGGAGCAGCAGTGGTGGGCCAAGCCCGTTAATAATATAATCAGTAAGATCAAAGTAAATACATAATAACAATGAGCGCTTCGTCAAAACGCCACGTAAAATTAATCATGTATCGATAGAAATTAATTTCAATAGTTTATGTATGAGCTTAACATTTTCTCAGAGGCATGGGGTGTAAAACCGCCAACCTCGTGACTCGGAACTGCAGAAAGAGATAATCCCAATAAGTGTTTGGTCCGATCTGGGATTTAAATAATACACATACATAACTGTATAAGTATGTACTGATATATGATTTATTTTAAAAACTTTACAATACTTTCCAAATTCTTTCTAGCGCTCAAGAAATTTGGATTTATCCTCAGCGCCGTGTTGTACATCTGAGCAGCAACGTCATATTTCTTCCAACGGTGATATAGGACCCCTAAAAGTTAAAAAGTATGAATCTACTGAGGTAAAAACCAACTGTTACATGCTTATTTTTGCATCATAGTCTCAATAATCATCAACATTAAGCATATTGTGTATCCTAACCTTTGAGTATTTAACCAACCGGAGTGTTCCTGTTTCCCTCTGCCAACGGTAAAAGATCAATAGTCCGTTTTGGAAACACAAAGATAAGAGGTTTGGTAGTGTGAGGTATTATTTGAGTGTGTGTGTGTGTATGTGTCTATATATAAAGATAGAAAATAAATTAACATCTGAACATTAATCAAACAGAGATTATGTACATCTGTTTCATTAGTATGTATATTGTACCAAATTTATAAGATATAAGATATTCTTACCAAGATTCGCATAATGTATAGCTTTGACGGTGTTTCCATAGTTTTTAATGGCGTGTAAGAAATGTTTTTCGGCTTTCTCATATTCGTTTATTTTCCCGAAAATGTTAGCAACGGCGAAGTTGATGGACGGCGAATCTGGTAGCTCTTCAAGGGCCCGTGGTATTATCTTCAGAGCTGTGTTCGTCCGACCTGTAAAACACCAACTTTAAAGGTTCCAGTGGGACCCTACCTTGAGATTACAAAACAAGTTTACAGTACATCCCAGTACAGTGGCTTCTTGTGGTTAGGGATTGCAATCCGGTATCATTTTCGATCTGGACTGGATTAAAGTTACAAAAAAAGATTAAAGTTAGGTATTTAGGGAATTGTATTTAGTGATATTTAGTTTTGATAATAATATGTACGTAAAAAGAAAAATAATATACATATTTATGGAAAACGAAATCATTTTTAACCTTTTACCCGCTAGACTTAATCTCAGTTGTCGTGCCCTCGGCGCTAAGCACAGTAAAACGAAATATAAAAACCTACAACAAATAGAGATGTTCATTATTAGCATATCGATATAAGTATGTCCCCTTCAAACGCTTACAATTTCATCTAAATATCGTAACCTAGTATGAAATGTCTATGATCGTAACAGACAGAAGATAGAAAGCGTTACTTAGTTATTTTATATTTAATATTAGCAGGTATTTTGGTAACATAGTGAAACTAAAAGTGTGTGAGAAAAGATTTATTGATTTCGGCATAATAAAATTGGACTTGAAATTAATTTCGTTATTCATGTTGAAACACAATTATCGCTAATACGAACATTAAAATAATATATTTGCGCACAACACTAATGGAAGATTCCAGAAGGCGGCTCTCCTTTATGACGTCATAAGCAGTCGTCTTTTTCCGACCGTCGCGCGAGGTGAACGCACAACATTCGTTTACAAACGTGCAGACTAGGGATGGGAATTGTCAGTTCAGTCACTGATATTTTTAAGCTTTATTTATTACAAATTTAATCAAATCAATACTTATTTATTATAAATTTAATAAAATTAACACATTTATTTCAACAGTAACAATTGTTTTATTTGTTTTATAATAAATTAGTACGTAAAAGCTGATCTAGTTTGATTTATGTGGATTTATCTATCAGTAAATCATCGCTTACGTCCCATCCCTACTGTCGGATTTTTCCGACGCAGGCGTTGGACATTAGTACACTTTTAGAAAAATACTATCAGTAATTTATCTAATTTTAGACATTATTTTTAAGTCTTCTAGTTAAGAAACTAAAGTGTTTATAATTACTTCATCAACTATTTACCAAAATATCAACATTATTTTGATATATTTCAGTGCTATCAAACAAAAAGGCAGATTAACCGAGTAGTGGTATTTGGTCGTAAATATCCGACTTTCGCGAAATAAGCACGAAAATATTTGTCGGATTAATCCGACTTTCGCGGTTAAAGGGTTAATTATTTTTTTTGGTATTCATTGTAATTTGTACTAAATGTACTTAATTATGAAACTATTCTAAATAACAAAGTAATCAGTCTCAATTATTGTTGTATCTGAAAGATTTTAAGTGATAATAACATTAAAAAAAAACTACACAGACTTAACATTTAGTTATTTTCAGTCTTTTAAATTTGTACTTCTGATGGCATTCCTGGATTTTCCAGTTCCTTTTTTGATATTTTTTTCTATTAGCAATAATGACGAAAAGTCAGCATGGGAATAAATTTTTGTCTGCTGATTGCGTCCCATTTTTATCTCTAAAGAATCGGCAAATTTTCGCACTGGTTTTTAACATCGATATCAACAATCGATGTTTCGATATTTTTATGAAAACATCGATGAATGAAGGTGGCGAAAAATTGAAGGAATCGATAGTTTTTGGCGCTTTCTTTGCTTTACCGGATCCGGTACTGACTCACCGGATCAAGTAGGTCCAAAAACGTGCCGGATTGCAATCCCTACTTGTGGTGTTAATTCATAGTTATACTATCACTAAGTTAGAAAGTTTCAGCGTGGCAGTGGAAGAGCACCGACATGCCTGCTGAGTACATCACACACAGACGATACCGTCGTAAAATTGACAGTAATGCTATCGAGTATTGTCCACTTTGAGAATCTATGAGAATATTTATGTGCGTAGTCTTCAAAATAACTCAACTGCTCTGAGTGCTGTTGACCGTTTCCAATAATACAATGAACCCTTTTACGTGGTTTTAAAGACATATAAACTTCAAGAGGCATCGTTTCTCCGCTTGCTCGTAAAAAATATCGACTTTAGTAGTTATACATTATTCTGAAGATCGATAGTGTTGCTAGCACTAATAGTGGCTATTAAGTGTTCAAAAGTTTCACTAGACGATGATGTGGAATTGTGCATGTGGGGTGGGCCAATAGTGATTATTGTGTGATTGATTATTGTGTGAGTGATTAAATCGGGTTACCAATTTTAAGTACATCGGGCATATTCTTACCGGCGACTTTAAGGATGATGATGACGTGGAAAGGGAGCGTAGGGCACTGGCGGTTCGAGGGAACATGCTGGCCAGAAGAATCGCCCGTTGTACATATCAAGTCAAAATAACGCTTTTCAAAGCTTATTGTCAGTGCGTAGTCTCTGGTTCAGGTGTTCGCAGAAATCGTTAGACGGCCTGCGCATCCATTATAATAACGTTTTCAGGATGACGTTGAAACTTCCCCGATACTGCAGTGCGTCCGGAATGTTTGCCCAATGCAACACTGATGGCTTTCACGCAGTAATTAGAAAAAAGGTAGCATCTCTGGTGGGGAGGCTTCGGGGGAGTGACAACATCATCCTGAGAGGTGTGGCGGATGACCCGCAGGCGCCTGTGCTGAGGCATTTCGCACGGGTTATGATTCCGCCCGGGATGCCTCCCAAGTACATGACGCATTAAAACGTTTTCATAATTTTTCTATTATTAATTAAAGCTTAGCTTTAAGATGTGTAGTTTCATAAGCTTACTAAAATGGATCAGTGTCGTCCGAAATAAATAGATTTGAATTTGAATTACAAGTATGATCGAGTAGTGTCATAAGGTTTGTCCGCGCAGATGTGTGTAGTTGTAGATTATTCTAAAGATTGATAGTTCTATAGCTATTAGCCAATAGTGATGTAGTAGAAGTATTACCGGTATTGTCAATCAGCTCTAGGTTTGTCCGCGCAGATGTGTGTAGTTGTAGATTATTCTAAAGATTGATAGTTCTACAGCTATTTGCCAATAGTGATGTAGTAGAAGTATTACAGGTATTGTCGATTAGCTCTAGGTTTGTCCACGCTGATGGATGTAGTTGTAGATTATTCTAAAGATTTATTGTTCTACAGCTATTTGCCAATAGTGATGTAGTAGAAGTACTACCGGTATTGTCGTCTGTCGATCAGCTCTAGGTTTGTCCACGCTGATGTATGTAGTTGTAGATTATTCTAAAGATTTATAGTTCTACAGCTATTTGCCAATAGTGATGTAGTAGAAGTATTACCGGTATTGTAGATCAGCTCTAGGTTTGTCCACGCTGATGTATGTAGTTTTAGATTATTCTAAAGATTGATAGTTCTATAGCTATTAGCCAATAGTGATGTAGTAGAAGTATTACCGGTATTGTCGAGCAGCGCCAGAAGGTTCGTCCATGCAGACGTGTGCTGTGGGTTTATATCGATCGCTTGAAACCAATTCTCCATCGCGTCCTCAGTTTTATTCAATTCTAAATACTGTGAACAAATATAGTATTAATATACCTAGGTACCTAATCTCTACATACTTATATAAAATTATTCTGTCACAATGTCAGTTATCATACTCCTCCGAAACGACTCGACAGACTCTCATAAAATTTTGTGTATGCATATCGGGTAGGTTTGAGAATCAGCCAATATCTATTTATCATCTCGATATTTCCACGGGATCGAAATTTATGCGGACGAAACACTTAAGCGCAGCTAGTGATAGTTTATATTTGTTGATTATATGTTATAGGAGTGTTATGTTGCTAGCCAGTAGAATTGTAAAGACATAGTAATTGGCTAAGCTGTCAGGTTTTGTATGGTAACAGAAACTAATTATCGCGGAGGCAGCTAATCCGACTGACTAGTGGCTTTAATAAATGAATAATGATAATAATTGAATGATAAAAAAATGTGGTGTTACCGCCGTGCCACAGCTAACAGCGGTGCGATTTGCGGCGAGGTGAGCGGCAAAACAAAAGCTAGAGAATGTATGCGCCGTGCCACAGGTAACAGCTGTGCGAATTGCGGCGCGGCGAGCGGCTCGACGGGCGGCGCGGTCCCCTATACCATGAATATATACTTAATTATAATGATTAAAAACAAATTAATGTGTCATTAATAAATTGATTATGATAATGTAAATAAATACCTAACGATAAACAAATTAATACTTTTATTTATTTACTTACATAGTTAGATTAAAATTAGAAACCTAATGATATCTTAAGCTGAGAACGCACTTGTTTCACGGCATTATCGTGCCAGTTTAAAATTTTTGATGACTCCGCAAGATGCGCCGCCCGCCGCGCCGCAATTCGCAAGGCTGCAGCTGTGGCCGGGCCGTTAGGCTGCATTGCAACGGAATGGGGTAAATAGTACTTTAAAGTGAAAGAAAGAGGCATAAACTTTTACGTTTTATCCCTGCGCCTAACGCTCAAGATGATGTGTAGAACCATTGCTCTACACCCCTGAGCACCTGCTATGATAGTTAATTAGCTCTCGTATTGGGACGCCTCACACCGATCTGCGGAAGAGCCCCATTCTTCCACACATAGTCCCTTTAACCCCAAGCCTAGTCATGATAAACCTGTATTGGACTTCTCTTCGCCACAGCTTAAGTTCAGATACGATAAAAATACCTCAAACCACTTATTCGCGTCGAAGACCACACCGTACAAGTACATACCAGATTGCCCAAGTTGTAGTAGCAGTCCGCATATTTACTTCTAAATTTCAAAGCCATTTTATAAGCCTCCTCGGACTGCTTATACTGCTTGGTATTAGCTAATACGATGCCCAAATTCATCCACGCAGCGGGAAAGTCTTTTCTGTAATATATTTTGTAGTTGTTAAATGGATACAATGGGTTCTCAATAAAAGTATTCCCACTTTTGTAAGACGTAGGGCAGCTTTCATACAAGTAGCCGAATTGAGCCGACACGACCGGGGAGGTACCATTTAATGCCACCACATTTTTCTTAAAGTTGGTAGCAATGCCGCCATAAAAAGACACGATAACACACCTGGCGTATTTTCGGCATTACATAATTTTTTTTTTTTTTGGAAATGCAAAACGAGATTTTTCCTAGGGCCACTTCGAAAATCCTTAGTTTACTGCTAAAGGAATACGCATTAAGAATTCCAAACGAAAATGTAGACAATTTTCTGAAATATCACTGAAACTTCCAGAACACGCCTGGCGTGTTTGCGGCATGGCGAATGAATTTCACATGATCACGCGAGGCGTGTCGGCGGCACTGAATGTGTTAAACGATACCGGCGTAAAGTGACAGCTGTTGTGAGCTATCCGGTTTCGTCGTGTTTGTAACCTTTGGTTCATAGAGGGGGGAGGAGGAAGGAGGGCAACGTATCTGTAACTGTATAATAATAATAATATCTGTGGACTTTCTTATATGTCCCATAGACATCCGTATAAAATCTATGGGGATGTCTAAAGTAAACTACACCCACTTACTTATAATGAATGGCGGAACGAAGAAATGTTTCTGCTTCTAAAAATTGTTTTTTGTTTTTCAATAAGTTTGCTAAATTATTCATGGCTTGGTAATATTCGGGATACAGGCTGGAAGAATGTTAGAAAAGCAATTTAATTAATTACAATACTTACAATACAAATAAAGTACATGGTATAACTTGATTATTTTTTTTTTATGCAACTGTCATATAAAGAAGGGTATTAAAACACGAGTGTGAATTTTTGAAACGAGCGAATGCGAGTTTCAAAATAGTACTTCACGAGTGTTTTAATACCCGTGTTATATGCAGTTGCATACACTACTTTATCTTCACTAATGGAATTAATCAATGAATCAAACATTGCGAAACATTGCAATCAATCAATCAATCAATCAAGCAAGCAAGCAAGCAAGCAATCAATCAATCAAGCAAGCAATCAATCAATCAATCAACCAATCAACCAATCCACCAATCCACCAATCCACCAATCAACCAATCAACCAATCAATCAACCAATCAACCAATCCACCAATCAACCAATCAACCAATCAATCAATCAAGCAAGAATTAAGAATTTTGAAATAAGGCTTTCTCACCACTCTCTCTCTCTCTCGCTCTCAC
>LUGF01002735.1:0-12200 GCA_001625245.1 Calycopis cecrops
CGTAGACATTGTATTCTCTGTCTACGTATGAATGTGTCGGGAGTGACACCGACTGTCTGAACGTGAAACAAATATTCACCTACCTAATGTAAAAGGAAGTAAAATATTATTTAACTAGAAGTAAAGGATTTAAATGTTGTTTTTGTTATTTCAGAAAACGCAATTTCGTCTTTATTTCGTCCTAAACATATACCATTATAAAACAACATTTTCCGCTATAAATATGGAGAAGTTACGATTTGATTTTTGTGTGAAAACAACAGGAGATGGAAAATCAAACATTATTTGCATAACCTCGATAGGAACACCTGATGGCCAAACTTTTGGTATACCGGCCGAATATCAACCTGCACAACACCAACTTGTAACAAATACATCTAACTATGCCAAGATAAAAAAAACATTGAATAAAAGACATCAAACAAGGAAAATATGGATAACTTTAACTAATGACATATCAAAGGTATATTTAGATGAAGAACAAAATATACAGTTTAATGATTTTTACCTTGAAGAGATTAATGAAAACATAAATGATCCAAAATCCTTGACTGAAACCCCAAATAAAACATTGGAAAAACTATTAGAGACATTGCTCGAGGAAAAACAAAGAAAATCTGAAACTCAAAATTTGGGAAAAATTGCAAAAGACTTTGTGCTTGAAAAGTTCACTGGTAAAAACGCAAACGCTCACCAATGGATTAAGGACTTAAACAAAGAATGTGAACGTTTTCATATTGATGAAGACAGAAAAAAAATTGAAATCTTAAAACAATTTTTAGAATATTCAAGTGTACACTGGTACAGTTGTATGTTAATAAAGTTTACAATAGAATCAGAGTGGACTAAATGGGAAAAAAACTTCTGTGAAACATTCGGAAACAAAGGTTGGTCGCCGATCAGATATGCCCTTGGATTTAAATATCAAACAGGCTCATTGCTTGAGTATGCATTAAAAAAAGAGAAATTGTTATTAGAGGTTAGGAAGACGATTGATACAGGTACTCTGATAGACCTTATAGCCGCAGGCCTGCCTAATTACCTGAGTGACAAAATTGACAGAGAGACGGTACAACAAACCGAAGATCTCTATAATGAGATAGGCAAATTAGAACATCTTGTTGGAAAGAATAAATATGAAAAAAAAACTATACGCACCCTGACATGAAAAAAATGAAGATAAGAAACCGTGCCAAATTTGTGTCAAGGAGAAAAAAGGGAAACGTTTCCATCCTGAGGAAAACTGCTGGTTCAATGCGAAAAATCAAAAATATGTTGTAAAAAGTGTGAATAACTCTGAATTAGAAGTTGAACTTAATGAGGAGAATCCAAAAAACTAAAAGTATCACCATTAATAAAAATAAAGTTATTATTAAATGACACTTTAAAAGTTACCGGAATTTATGAATCTGGTTCAAATGTATCGTTAATTAATGCAAAGTTATTGAAAATACATAAAAAAGAAGAAGACACATTTAATAAGCAAACAGCAAAATTGAAAACTATTAATGGTGAGAAGAAAACAAAAGGTATGGTGACATTAAAAATAAAAATATATGACATTGAAAAAGAAATTAATATTTTTGTGATAGATAATGAAAATTTTCAATATGATTTTCTCATTGGTTTGGATTGTATCAAAGAATTTAGATTATTACAAGATGAAAAATTAAATATCATACAATGTAATAATTCACATAAAGAGAATGAAATCCAAAATGAAGAGGAAAATAAAAATAAATACTCCGAAACAAATATTTTGAATGTCGAAATTCCTGATGTACTAGGTGACAAAAATGATCAAGATATGACTCTAAACTCTGAGGTATGGAAACAAGAAATTAACCATTTATACCAATGTGAAATAAACTTTAATAAACATATTAATTTAAGTGAATTTGAAATTACAGTAAACCATCTAGATTTAAGTAAAAAATCTAAAATTGATAAGTTAATAGAAAAATACAAACCTGTCTTCGCTAAGGACAAATACGATGTACTGTACCACAGTACGAGGTTATGAAGCTCACATAGACTTGACAGTAGATAAATATTGCTACAAGCGTCCATACAGATGCACAACTGATGATAGAAAAGAAATTGAGAACCAAATATCAAAACTATTGAAGAATGCTTTAATTGAGGAATCATACAGCCCTTTTGCTGCCCCGGTCACCCTAGCATACAAGAAGGAAGATGGGAAAAGATCAAGACTGTGTATCGACTTCAGAGAATTGAATAAAATTGTTATCCCTCAATCACAGCCGTTCCCACTGATTGAAGACTTGATGGTAAAGACTGTAAACTGTAAGTATTATTCCACTTTTGATGTAAATTCAGCATATTGGTCCATTCCGTTGAGAATTCAAGATACATATAAGTCAGCTTTCGTCACACAAGAAGGCCATTTTCAGTGGACATGTCTCCCATTTGGTTTAAAACGCTCGGAATGCAAAGATTCAAGCACCAAGTCGGATGAAGACGACTCTTCTAAATGCAGCAATGTTACGTTACGCACTAAGAAACAGTCTACTCAACAAAAAAATGCCGATGTAAACGCTGCCATATCGGAAGATAGACTACGAATGGTCATACAGCAGGAAATGAAAAAGGCACTAGAACTTACTATTACTAAACTGGTGAGCGAGCAGTTAAAGGATATTAATGAAAAAGTCTCTAGTTACCAAGACTCGCTTAAATTTATAAGTGATCAATATGAAGACCTTAGAAATAATATGCAACAAAAAGTTGAAATAATACACTCACTTCAAAAGGGAAATGAAGAATTGAGATCAACTGTTAAAGACCTGTCTAATAGACTTTCCCTAACTGAACAGCACTTACGAGAAAATAACATAGAAATCAATGGTTTACCTGAACACAGAGCAGAAATACTATCGAACACCTTAGTACAAATGAGCACAGTTATCGGAGCGCCAATCACTGATAACGACATACTACACATCACTCGAGTGGCTAAGTTAAACAAGGACAGCTCGAGACCTCGAGCTGTGATCGCTAAGTTATGCACTCCTAGTCTCCGCCACAACTTGCTTGCGGCCGTTTCAAGCTACAATAAAAAACATCAGCAAGACAAACTCTGTACGCAGCATTTAGTACTTGGCGGACCGCGGGCTCCTATATTTGTATCCGAGCATCTTACTCCTCAAAACAAGTCGCTACATGCTGCGACGCGAAATAAAGCTAAAGAGCTCGCATATAAATATGTTTGGGTTAGAAGCGGTCGTATATACGTAAGGAAGAACGACTCTAGTCAAGCGATACTGATCAGGTGTCCAGAAAGTTTAAGAAAAATTGTCTGACTTAATTGAACCTCTTGAAACCCTATCAATGATTATGTATAAACATTTAGCTAGTTAAATTCGATGTATACTATCAAAATATTAGAGGAATAAGAACTAAGACAAACAATGTATACGACAACATTATTCAGAATGATTACAAAATTATAATATTTACTGAGACATGGCTTATCACAAATATCCAAAGTAGCGAATTTATAGATCCTAGGTATGTTGTGTACCTCAGGGACCGTCAGTGCACGATATCCTCTAAAAATGACGGTGGAGGTGTGATGGTTTCAGTACATAAGGACATTAATTCATGCCGTTTACAAAATTACGAAAGTGACGTGGAAGACTTATGGGTTATGATTCAGGTGAATATAAATGGAATAGTCCGCTCTTTTCATATATGTGCCGTCTACCTGCCTCCACCCCTTAAACTGGATATCCTCAATAAATTCATTGACAAAGTAAATGAAGTAATGACTTATTGTGATAATGTTATTATCGTAGGGGACTTTAATCTTGGATGCCGGGCAGTCCCCGTTGAGGAAGAGTCTGGCCTGTTCGCCGAGGCCAGCCTGTCGCTGGAGGGTCCTGTAGCCTGCAGATCCGGGATCCTCCACTTAGAGAGGCTGAAGGCACCCGCAGGGTTTAGTCGATAGGGGCGTACCAAACGCCGAGCCCGACACAGGCCCAGTTTCAGAGCCAACCCAGGCTCCCGGGTATCGTGCGTAAATGCATTCCCCTGCGAAAACAAAAATAAAAAAAAAAAAGGGGGACTTTAATCTTAGCTTTATGCACTGGTCTAACGGTAGTCTACCGAATGTTATGAAGCCCTCTAATTATAATTGTAAACTAGGAGATGCTTTTGTCGATTTCTTGTCGCTTAATAATCTACAACAATATAACAGTGTTCTGAATGTGGATAGTAAAATATTAGACTTAGTATTATCTAATGAAAAACAAGTTAGTATTGTGAGACCCGTTAATATGCTCAGTAAGTTAGATCCAAGACATCCGAATCTCTTAATACATATTTCCGGTATGGAATTAGATTGTCCACGGTCTGTGCATAAAACTCAGTATAATTTTTACAGGGCAGATTATACGGCAATAAACACTGAGCTAAATAATATTAACTGGCTGAAAAAGTTTAGTAACGACGTCAATGTAAATGAAATGACTTCAGCATTTTACGACATTCTAAATTATGTTATTGACAAACACGTTCCTAAGCATAAACCTAAACATAATAAATATCCTAAATGGTTCTCGAATACTTTAATCCGTCTTCATTCAGAAAAAGAGAAGCTACGAGTAAAATTTAACAAATACGGAAATCCGCGTGATGAATTCGAATACAAAATTATTCGAACGCGTTGCCACAAGATGTATGATATGTGCCTCAAAAGTTATAAATACTCTCTGGAATGTAACATCCGTAAAAATCCGAAAGTCCTCTGGAAGTATATCACAACCAAGAGAAAAGGCACTACATCAATACCAGCAAAAATGCACCTTGATAATACAACTGTCATTACTGGATCCGACATCAGCGAACTCTTTTCCACACACTTCTCTACAGTTTACAACTGTGATACATACAATACTCATGACCACATTGACAATACATCAAGTCGTTGCATCGGCTCTATTAAAATCTCAGAAGGAGAAATATTCAGAAAATTAAAACTACTCGATCCTGCAAAGGGCGCTGGTACAGACGGCATACCACCATTATTTATAAAACGCTGTAGTCATGCACTAGCTCTACCATTGTCCCTTATTTTCAACCAGTCCCTTACGAGTGGTACCTTCCCTGACGACTGGAAGAAGACGAAAATAATTCCTATATATAAAAAAGGTGATCCAAGTGATATCAAGAACTACCGACCCATATCCATTCTATCCACGTTTTCAAAAGTATTTGAATCCTCAGTGTATCCTGCTATATCACAACAAGTCAATCCCATTATATCTACGCATCAACACGGCTTCATCAAAGGCCGATCTATAACAACATATTTGTAAAATTTCGTCTCAGACCTCGCATATGAAATCGACCAGGGAAAACAGGTGGAAGCAGTGTACACCGATTTCTCGAGTCCCTAACCTATTGCTCTTAAAGAAATTGGAGTCAGCTGGAATCTTTGGTAGTCTACTAAAGTGGTTCCAATCTTATCACAGCAAAAGACTCCAGATCGTGGCAGTGAATGGGTATGAGCATTTTTATGCCGTATCCGGATTACCACAGGGCTCGCACCTTGAACCAGTGCTGTTTTCTTTATTTATTAACGACATTCACTCTCGGATACGTCATTGCAAGTACTCCCTTTTTGCAGACGACCTTAAAATATATCGAACTATTGACTCTCCCGAGGATGCAGTACTGGTTCAAGATGATCTCAATAGGACACAATCTTGGTGTAATGCAAATGGTATGTTTTTAAATGTGCAACAATGTTGCAAAATTACATACACACGCAAGAAAAAGTACTTTTCCTCTAGGTACATATTCGCTGGCGGGAGCTAACATCCAGGAATCTGATCAAATCCGAGATTTTGGTGTCACATTGGATAAAAAACTTAATTTTGCAGCTCATGTGGACTCGATAGCTTCAAAAGCTGCTAAAATGCTGGGATTCGTGATTCGGAACACAAAAGGATTCAATATTACAACTAAGATACTCCTATACCAATCACTCGTTCCCAGTCACTTGGAATATGCAAATACAGTTTAGAATCCAATAAAACACGTGCAGTCCCAGCGCCTAGAGTCCCTGCAACGATCCTTTACTAGACACTTGGCTTTTTTACCTCTGGTATCTCACATAGAACTTCCTATAACGAACGTCTAGCTTACTTTAAAATTACATCGTTGTACAATCGCAGAAAGATGCTTGATCTAGTATTTATGCACAAGGTTCTCAATGGGAGCATGGACTGTGAAAACCTTTGGTTATATACACGTCTAGATACCGCATCAACCACCTGAAGGCGCCGTAAAACGTCTCTACTATATGTAGTAGAGACGCTCTTCGCTTGAGTCAGTGTCATCTAGACCGTAACGCGATTCTGAGCTCTCAATAAAAAAAGAAATATGCCGGTTTGTTCTGTTCAAATGTGTCATAACCATGCAGGAAAATCTGATAACAAATAGAAGATCTTATTTCACCGGTTAGTTTTTAAATTTACGTAAGTATTGTTAAGAAAATATGAATATTAATTTCACAATTTACTAGTGGTACGGTGTTGTCACTAGAAAAGTAGGGTAATTTTCCAAAACTAAAGGGATTTTTTTTTAATATATAGCAGTGGAGTTTACATACTACGTTATTCTACCCCCCGTGCTAAGTACCGTAAGGACTTATGTTACAGGTACTAGACAACGGAAATATATTTTATAAGCTTAAGAAGTTTTATATATTTAAGATTTTTATTACTGAAAAATACATATAATACATAGATTAACATGAATGACCAAGGCGGGATTCGAACCCGCGACCCTTGGCGCAATATATTCCGCTTATCCGAGTCCTGCACCACTGCGCCAGCCTGGTCGTCAGATATAAGATTTGATAAAGCACAAATCCTCCCTAAATAACACCGATTCCATCCAAGGATGATTCGTGAGGCCGTTTAAATAGCTTTATTATAATGTGCAACATTCGCGTAAACTTAAGATGTCATTCTAAGTATTGTTAGTATATTTTATATTATGTAACACTGACTGTAAATAAATAAAACTGATTCATAAAGTATATTTGGAGTCTTATTATCAAGTAAAAAAATTCTAATACTTATATAGCGATCTATTAAACTAAAACTACCTTCCGAAATCCTCACATTGATAATAAATAATAATAAACTCTCTCTCATTGATAAAAAAAAATAAAAAAATCATAATTTATTTTTTAATAATAATTAGCATACGTTCTTTAAAAAAATCTATATAGACCATATATTCATATGTATATTCCTATTTTATTGTTTGCTGTTAGTTCCTCCTGATTTAGTAACATAATTAAGGGTAATTTTTATGCTGTTGGTATCCCTTTACACGCACACATTGACGGTTTTAAAACAATCTATACATAACTGTCACTCACACATTGTGCGAAAAATAGGACGTTTTCTTTGCGATGTTTATTTAAAATGCTCCATCTAGACGTGTATATAATCAAAGGTGAAAACATTCTAGCACGACTGCTACTAAGGGTGCCATATAACATGCCTCGCCATCCCATCACAAAACTTTTCTTTATTCCACCACGTAGAACCAACTAGATACAACTAGATACACACACATACAACTAGAGAGAAACTAGATTTCAATCACCAATCGTCAGAATAAGCGTGGAGTATAACATAATTTTAAATAAAAATAATGAGATTGACATTTTTAATGACACCTTGAGTAAATTTAGAAGTTTAGTGCTGGAGTCATTACATAAACTTGCCTGATTAAATATTATTAGTTTGGCATTGTAGCGAGTGAACTGACTTTTTTAACAATTATCACAATTATTTTTTTAATTAATTATTATTGATGGTAAATTATTGATTATTAATATTAATATTATTTTTGTTTTTATTTTAAATTATCAAATTATAGACTGATTAAACTAACCTATAGACATTTACTTATTCATCTGAATTTTTTTTTACTCTATTTAATTTTATAATTTTATTTAAATTTTATCTAATTCTATTATAATTTTATTTCTATTTTTGTTTTTATATACCAACTTGTTAATTTTTAGGATACTTAGGTCATGATTTAGATCGCATGCAACTAAATAACGACTATTGTAAATGACGTGTACGCCAGTTATCGGCACACGCATCAGAATATGCCAAAATAATGTTAAACCCAATTTTGTAGTAATGTGTGTGCTGTTGGTGTTCCATAGTTAAATAAATAAATATACTTCTAACGACAATAACCCCACCGTGAACACCTTTAGTGTTATAGATTTTGGGGTTTAGGGATCTCCAGACAGGAACGCACACGGTGCCACAAAGAACGTTGTCTCTGTGAGTCACCCCTCGAGACTAGACATTTCTAGACAATCTTGTCATCGTTAAACTTTATCGCCCCTGCGGCGAGTTCTACGTCGATCTGGGATTTCAAGCTGCCTGCTGCGTTCCGCACTTTCCTTTCTGGACATAACAATTTCACAAAAAGAAAGCATCGCTCGCCTGGCCCTATTACTCCGAACCATGCTTTGTAGTAGAGCTGGAAGCGATAAGTCGCTCCCAACAGCATCACACAGCACACCACGTTCCTCTAGCCACGGTGATGACAGATGACACTTGGTGCTACTCCTATCCGACACAAATACTTGCCAAAGCAACCATGGCCTGTTAAAATTTGTGTCAAGCGGAAAAAGAGAATAATGTGGGGCCACTGTTCGAGGTATCGCCGGTTCTCCCCAAGGCACTACTAGGGTCGATCCGGTGGTAGATGTAATTTTTGACGTTCAAAACGTTGCAAACGTTTTCAAACGTTTTTAAATTCTATTTGGAATAAAAATATTTTGATTTGAATTTGAATTTAATTTTATTAACTGTAGGTAACTTAAGCCTCGGAAAGGCTACACATAATCCTCATAGCTGGTAAATTGAGAATCCCCTTGAGCTGCGAGAAAATAAATCGCAATACCAATTTAAAATAAATTTGTGGACGCGAATCGTCAACGGCCAAATACTGGGGCCGGGGGAATTGCCACCGAACAATTATTTAGAGTTTTTAGATGTGTGAATGATGTGCCTTTGGAGCTGCGCCGTGTGATATGGTTCCAACATGATGGTTGCCCTGCTCACTATGGTCGTCAAATAAGACGAAACTTAGATAATAAATATCCCAGGCGATGGATTGGACTAGCCGGCGCAATTGCATGGCCCGCGCGATCGCCCGATCTAAATCCACTTGATTATTTTTACTGGGGCGTACTAAAAGATAAAATTTACAGTAGGCCTATTGAAAGCGAAGCACATTTGCGGAGACAAATAAACGCAGCAGCTGCAGAAATCGCAGAAATCAGTTTGAGGCGCTTGAAAAGTAATTTTCTTAAACGATGTCGTGCGTGTATCAGAGTCGGAGGCAGACAATTCGAACACAATATGATGTCATTTATCGATAATAACGTTTAATTTCTGTTTAGTAATTAAATTACCTGTGTAATATATTAAAATGTGGTCTTTGATTTAAAATACCCAATGTTATAGTAAGATTTGAATTTAAGTTCATAATTTAACACTGATAAGAATTAAAATTAATTAAAAATCAAAAACCCTTATCATCGAAACAGGTCCCTTTGCAATGAATAGCAAATAATTTTTATTTTTCTCTATTGAAATAACTTAATGTGATACCTTTTTGGAATCACTGATAAATAGACAAGTTTTTTTTATGCTCGGCAGAAACAGCTCCATACAGTTTTTTTTCACCAGAGTTGATCAAATTTGAGTAAAATGTTTGACAAAAAAATATTTTTTTCTATTTTTATTTTTTTTAAACTATTCTAACGGCGATAACTAAAAAGGTTATTTTTATTTATTAGAACAGTTATTCCAGACAATGTAAGATTAAAAATTACAAAGATAACTTTTCATTTGCGCTCATATCAACTAAAAGTAGTTACAATTTCAACATTTATTTCAAAAAATAAAAAAATACCGATATCTTCGTAACGATAACAATTTCATTAAGGTCATATTTTATTATTAGGTAGCTGACCCCTCGGCCTAACTTCCCTATAAGTTTGTCGTGTAACATGTGTCGAGACAACCTGTTTAATAATATCTCTGGGCGTTGGTGATCACTTTATCTCAGGTGACCCAACTACTCGTTTGCCTCCTATGCTATAAAAAAACATCATTTTTTCTACTACAAAAAGTTGTGAGGTCCATGTAATGCCAAGGCGATTCACATATTTGGTCCCTACATAAGGGACCTTCTATCTTAAGTTATTATCATATCAATATTATAAATCTTTTACATTTAAAATAAAAACATCGGCTTGGCCAACGCATGATTCGATTATTTAGTATGACCGACTTGGTATTACATGGATCTCACAACTTTTTATAGTAGAAAAAATGAGCTGCGAAACTTGGTTCTTTTACAGGGTGTTTTTGTTGGGATCTCACTTCTTTTTGCAGATAGTCCTACTTTTTTCATTTTTGGTACATTCCGTCGATCATTTTACAAGTTATTCGCGATATATTTCTTTATTTTTTTTTAATTTAAAAATTTGAATTTTAGCATTCTCTTCCTATCTTTTATTTCTTCTGATTAAATTCGTTGCGGGTCCCAAAACATTTTAAGCTTGTCCCTCGGGTTCCCTGAGATCATATTAAAGGGTCTTTGTGGTTTCCGCTGTTGATCCTGGCGACACAAGAGTAGCAGAGTTGGAAAAGAGTGGTAGCATTCGTAGTAGTAGGTAATAGAATTGTAAGTAAGAGATGGTCAAATATGACAATACTAGCAATAAAGCAGTGGAGTTTAGTGATCAACCTACCACCATCATCACTCCATCTCACTCTTTTTGCTCTGGTGTTCACGTGTACTATTTTTTGTTTCGCGAAAACTTCCACAAGAGCCTGCCACTGTGGGATGGATGCATGGAACTCGCTGATAAACCAACGCACTAAAACCCCTCGGATAACTTCGGGAAAACTAAAGCTCCGTATCTATCAGCAACAGGACAGATGCGTTTTAAAGTGACTATTATTTAGTTACATTATCGTTGTCTCCCTGGGGCACAGGCCCGTTACCATAGCACCAATGTACATACGTTGTCTTTATACTTTTAGCCCAGGTGTCCCCAAAATAACGCCGCTGAATCAAAACATCCTGAACTAAAAAGAATTATTATTATTATTTTAAAAATGTGTGCTACAATCATTGATTTAGTTTTTTTGTAAATACTTAAAAGCATATACTCCAAGTGTACTGACGTAGTAATTATTAAGTATCATAAGAATGATTATTTATATTCCTTGAAATTTATAAAATAATATTCAAATAAATTATACCTATATGCTGTAGATAAATATGATGGCAAGACTATGAAGGTCATAATTATGGTTTAAGGATAATTTATGAATAACCATGAATGCACTTGCGGCTTAGATGCGTGTTTACATATAACATTTTTTTTAGGTTTTTCTGGTGATTTTGTTCCACCGATACCTCCTCCAAGGGCTGAAAGATTTAACGGGAGATACGATATCGGCGAAAGTGTCGAATATAAGGATAGCAGCGAAGGTGGGGAATCGGGCGAAAACGGCAGTGGTGGATCAGGTGGTCACGGCGGCGGTGGCGGTGAGCGTTAATAAAGTTTCCATGACTAAGTCTGTAAATGTAAAAGTAAAAATAAAGGTACCTAAAGTAAAATAAAGAGGAGATTACGTTAGCTCATCATAACTGAGCCAATTTAACACCTGTTCTTGTATAGAGGTAATTTCTAGCCCCGAATTCTCGTTACTTGGCTAAAAGACCTGTGTGAAATAGCGAAACGGAGCAAAAGGGTTTTAGAGTGGAGACCACGTCTAAGCACTCTTGCTAAGTAGCGTAGTCGCCCTGAAGCTAGATGAAGTGGCGACATTCGTAAAGTGGCAGGTACGGTCTGGAGACAGAGAGCTGAAGACCGAGCTCAGTGGCGTGCACTTGAGGAGGCCTGGGTCCAGCAGTGTACGAAAATAGGCTGATGATGATGATGATTAAATCACGAAATGAATAAAACAACATAATTTGTTGCTTTTTATTGCTCCCACTAAGGAGCAACATTCGGATGCAATAGCATTCCTTAAAAATATAATATTATGTTTATATGTTTTTAATTTTATGTGGAAACTTTTTCAGGTAGAAACTGAGAACGATTG
>LUGF01002735.1:23597-34364 GCA_001625245.1 Calycopis cecrops
CAGCGCCAACGCCCACGCCAGCGCCAACAGCGGCGGCTACGGCGGACATAAAGGCGGATACGGGTAACGAAAATAACTAAATAATGCATGGGTACGAAGTATGTCCAGCAGAGGACTAGGAGGAGAGGCATAAGCCAACGTTAGTCCTCTGCTGGATAGTCTCTTTCCCTGGCATAAGCTATGGAGTGAGTGAGAAAGAGAGAGAGAATGTAGATGAGTTTGTGTGTGTGTGTGTGTGTGTGTGTGTGTGTGTGTGTGTGTGTGTGTATGTATTACTAAAAGACTACATACATTTTTGCACAACAAAGGACAGCTCATATACTAGAACATTGGGGTAAAATAGAATCACAGATATAATTAGAGGCTATGCGCTTTGTGGTCCAATTTCAACCCCTTCTCCCCCAATAATATTTATTTCAAATTCTTTTTAAGTTTTTACAATACTTCTTTAAAAACTATTCCCTTATTAGGTATTTATATTATTACTTGGTCTATTTAGTCCATCACATTAGGTACCTAGCTACTGGAAGAAATACACATAACGGTCTGTGACACTTTGTATACTTTACTTTTTAACTCAATTTCCAAGGTAGATTCATCAAATCAAGACAAATGTGCAGGAAGTGTGATATACCTACGACATTCTGTTCTCTCTGCCTAAATAGCCTGAATATGTGCTGTAGATGCAGCTAAAACTTTTTCATATGATGTCGACTTTCAGAAGCTTTATATATTCGTATATACCTTATATACCATCCATTTTTTCTATACCTCTGTTCCCCATCAATTTTGTTACTGAGAAATTAATATATTTATTATTGAAATTCGATTAAGTGATTCATTAATTTTCTTTTTAATTCTTAGCTGATGTTTATGTATTTTCTTTTCAGACGCTGAGTGACCTAGCGGAGAGGGGTGCAATACGAATAGTTCATTGTGATAATAATATATATCTCCCGTGATAATTATGTACATATGTTACAAATTATAATATCTCTGTTTCAATTACCCTGTTTTTACTTACACCATCACCGTTGATAAAAATATAACTAGAGCAAGAAAAGAGCTTATTCTTTCCGCAAAGGTCGGCAACGCATCTGTTAGACCTCTGGTGTTGGGGATGTCTATGGGCGTTGGTGGTCACTTTGCATCAGATGACTCAATTGCTCGTTTGCCTCCTATACTATAAAAAAAACTAGAGGTGTCACAGGTTGACCTCGCGTAATACACCTCAAAGGGAATCGTTCGTTTTCTCGGTTTTCTCTATATAGCCTACTGTTTCTGACTAGATTATTGTGTATATGACGTGTGTCAAATTTCATCACATCCGTTCAGTAGATGAGTAACAAACATGGCAAACTTCTACTTTTATACTATTAAAAGTATAATGTGTCTTTTGGGTACTGATAGGTGTTTTAGTTCAAGGACTGTGTAGAAATCACAGCATTGGGCGGCAGCGGCAGCTGATCATTGAAGCGGTGGCTCATTTCTCTGTAAAAACCAAACGAATTCAATTGTAAAAAGTAAAACACTTTGTCTATTTTTAAGACTATGTATTTTATTATTATAATAAGTAGGTAGCTACCACCTTTACTGGTACTGGTACACATTATGTAGTTCATTACAAATATCAGATATGCCCAGTACAGGCACTGTTTACTTGCAAATTGCGATGAATCAATGAAATTAAAGTATTTTCATTTACAAGGGAATTATAGAAAATACTTTGTTAACATCAGTAATTACATCTAGGAATCAAGTATAGATACATTTTTAACACGTTCACGTTATGGTTTTTAAAGAACTTAGCTGGTGCGTGCAACCTAATAGACCCCCTACGTTATCTATCATCTGTTGCGTTAGAGACCTAATCAACCCCCTAAAAGTATAATTTTGTTAACAATTTATATTGAGCTGAAAAACAATGACACATATTTGAAGTTTTTGTGAGAAGATAGTTTATTGATCTATAAGTAGCTGGATTCGCACGCAAATATGACTTAAGAGAAAGCTACAAATACAAAAAGAAAATATGACATATTTTGTATCTCAAGCTAAGATACCTACTTCAATTTGTGTAGTAATTAGTGATGGGTGTACAATAAAAAATCAGTTGTCGGTAGAAAAAGTTTTTCATTAAAACATGGTAAGCATATCGAATAAGAATAATAATTATTTATTTGCGAAACACATAATTTAAATGAAATGTAAAAAGAGATTAAACAATGCATACGAAATGTACATAATCTTTTGTGTGCCACAAATTGATTTTTCATTCAACTCAGTATGTTGCTGTCATGAAACAGCACTGGTTTTCCGCTAGAGCTACTTACTGATATCACTAAACGATGCGTATACACACGTCATGACGTATACATATTATAATGACAGAGCAATTTTAAATATTACCGTTTATATTAAATCACCCTCTTATTACCTTTATAATTATACAATTAGTAATAGTATGTATTGAAACAAGAAAAAACAATATAGACTAATAAGTAAAAACAAAAAAAAATTAAAGAAAATAAACAACACAGTAAGCTCACAAAGACTACTTTATTTTAGTAACTGCAACAGCTACAGTTATACTCAAAACATAGAAAAAAAAAATATACAGGACCGTGGCAGTTGAAAGACAGTGGACATGTTACTTGGCAGTCTCATATGTATTAACATAAGTAGGTTAAACAAAATTATTATTTTATCCTTATATCTCATATAAATTGAAATTAAATATCTAGCCTAAGCGCTTCCTCATTTCTTTGGTGTTCGGATATATGTATATATTTTTAATTGGATTCTAAATTTCTGTATATTTTGCAGATTTCTAATCGGCGGTGGGATATAATTAATGTTGAATGTTTACAGTGAATGCAAATTGTAAGATTTTTTTTCCCTTTTAGCAGCGACGCGGACGGTACAATTTAATGTGAGTAGCAATTTTTTAAATATTCTTATCTAGTTTAAATATTCAGAATGTGTTTAGTTATCGTTTCTGTATTCATTACATAAAAAAGACGTATATTTAATTCAAACCTATATATTATTTCATCTTGGGATATACATTAAAGTAGGATTCCGCATATCTCTAAGTCGGCGTTAAACTATCAGTGTTTTAATTGTTATTGCTTACCTTACCTTCTTGCAATAAATATTCTGAAGAAACAATAAATATTTTTTAAACATGCGCGTGACGTCTCACATCGATGCCTAAGACAACACTGCACTGGACAAAACCAGACAAACTGCGTCCGCGCTGCCCTCTTGCGTTTACGAGACGCACGATTTCACGGGTACTAAAACACCCCCTAACGCAAGGAATTAACAAAAGTACACTACTGTGCGTTAGGGATCTAATCCTTCCATAAGTTTATTTTTAATTTACTTGAAATTAGCATTGAATAGGAAGCAGTCATATATATCCCAACAAAAACATCCTGTAAAAAAACCAAGTCTCACAGCTCAATCTTCCTGCCATAAACAGTTGTGTGAGATCCATGTAATACCAAGTCGGTTAATTTATTTAGTCCCTACTTAAGGAACCTACTGTCTTATTATCATATCGATATTAAAAATCTTTTACATTTCAAATAAAAACATCGACTTGGATATCGAATGATTCGATTGTTTAGTAGTCCATTCGGAAAGACTTTGATGAGAAACCAGGTTGCTGGCCCGAAGTGCTGTGTGGTGTGATACAAACTACCTCTTACAATAGAATTTGTATAGAATAGGTACTTACCGACAATAAACAGAATTTGTATAGAAAATCGTTTTTTTTATAGTTACATATTTTCCTATGCAAATGTTGTTCAGTTTCATTGGCTGAACATACCTATTCCATCCTATACGTGCCTCATACATCTAGGGACCTATCTACACCGATTATGCTACTGAAATCTGGCTGCAAATCTAACTTTGTAATCCTATATATTTATATGGGATTACAAAGATATTCATGCAGTTGATATATCTAGAAAACTGGACCGAATTTACAAATTATATTTTGTTTTCTTAGTTTAGATACTAAATGCTAGTTGTATTCTAAATTTGAAGCTTCTAAGTCTGCTAGAAGTGCCTTAAACTTTTAATGATCGGTCAGTCAGTGAGTGACAAAATCAAGAAATTTAACAAGTTCCAATTCTTAATCTACTGGTTAAAATTGAATGAAATTTGGAATATAACCTGTATTGACAACGTCTGCTTGTCAATACTAAAATTTTAGGCTTCCTGTTTTATCCACATCGAAGTTATAGGGAATCGAATGAGTTGCTTCGAGAAAAGGATGGTACGGCCGTGCCAGTTTTTGCTCGACTTGACGGGGGCACTGCCGTGCCCCCAGATTATGAATTGGACAACATTAGAGGCAATCTATCTTATCTTATACAGTTCAAATATGGAAATCTTCAAATTTTGTAATTACAAAATTTGAGGTGAAACCTCTCATTTTCCAATGGTGTCAGCAATCGTTATAATTTTCAAGTAGCAAGACGCAACCTTAGAAAAAGTTGTGGTACAGATTTCTAAAAATGTCGCAAGTTCAATGTTCTACAGCGTGGCGCTACAATGACGACATTAATTTAACATACGGGGAGAGCTAGTGCCAAGTAATCATATAAATTTTGAAAAATTTAAATAATTCGTAAATTGATAAAAATGATTTTTCAAAGAAACTAAATAATAAAAAACTAATATTAAAAGGGATCATCCTTGCAAAAATTCATTAATGAAATTACTGACGTGAGAGAGCTGACAACAGCGCAACACGCGACTGCGGCTCTCGAAACCGCGCCGGCGAAGGCGGCACAGCAACATCAAACGAATCCGTGCTACACACCAATTTTTTACAACTTATTACTTGTTTAAATCTTATTATTTTTTATGACACCACCATGTTCGCGGATACAAACAGCTAATCGGCGTCTCATGTTGTCCCGCACATTTGTTAATAAATTTTCACTCAAAGCCCTTTCCCTCAATTTTTTAAAATGCCTAGCGCTCTGGCGGAGGCTAGTCTTGGGTTGGCGTTAAAAATATTGTAATACATTATCTGTTAATTGTACACAAGCACTTATCACTAATACAAATAAACTAATAAACACTGAACTAAAGCGTCCGTATCGCAAGTTATGTACCTATATTTAAATCAATTACAGAAACACAAAGCGTCCTATTCGCAGTACCATAAATAAATGACTATATTCGGGAGTATTACACAAATATTAATAAGAAAAGTAGATAAGTTAGCGTCTTTTTCTCTGAAAAGTTTATAAAACAAAGGTAATTACTCGCGTTAGTAGCAGATGTGTGTCTACTATCAAGGACACTGGTTCGGCACGCACTGAAAACTAAAAAGCCCGCGTCCATCGTATGTATGAAGCACGTAATATTGGTTTACTTATAGATAGCAGCTTACGGTTTGAGAAGCATATACATAACAGTTAAAAGTTGCTGCTATAAACTAAAGATGTACCAAATTAAACCATTCTAATAGGAGAACAGCAGCTGCGAGTAAACGAGTCTCTAGTGTTATCGACAGTCAACTATATGGACACTATCACTGGCTTACGTATATTAGCCCGAATACAGAACCCATACTACCCATATCCAAACCAACCCACCTTTTCTTAACAAAAACTTTATTCTTAAAATTAAACATCGCCGTAAGCTACATTTAACATATTTATTATTCGGGGTCCTAAAATACAAACAGCCTAAGTATCCCTACGAGAACCTGACGAGGATGCCGGACCAGAAATCCAGATCTAGCCAGTGTGTGAAGCAGCTCTCAAACGAACGTCATGCTTCAGCAGATTTTAGAAAAATGTTAGAAAACCAACCTCCACCTTTAAGAAACCTGCACTATATTCAATTGACGTGATATAGTGTGAATGAGTAAAGTTCAAACTAATAAAAAAAATAGAAATGTATAAGTGGAATAAGTGGCCCTGTATAGAAATTATTACACATGTACCTAACAGACAGATCATATCACTTAAAGTTAACAATGCCTATAGCAATAACGTTTTCAGTTAATGAAGGAACGGCTCAAGGATCGTTTGTCGGACCCTTTCATTTCATAATATGTGACAATATAATAAATGACTAATAACGCGCTCAGTCATTGCACCGACTATACCTGTTTACTAGTTGCGGATAAAAGTATTAACAAGTGGTGCCATGACAAATATACTTTACATAAGTATTAGTGAAAGTTTTTCTTATTGCTGGAACTCTTCAGAGGGAGGAAATATATTTCTCTAATGAACTTCGTAATGAAAGCAACGATTTTTTTTCAGTATTCTAATTTTTCGGTGTATAAGTAGTGAATAGTTGCCGAGTACATAGATTAGCCCATTATGTAAGCAAAACCCTTATTAATATTTGTTCTCCAGATAACAACTCTCGATATTATGTAGCTTAAGTAATGTCCTACAAATGAAACGTCAACAAACTCATCTAGGTCTGATAATCGATAGTAAATTTAACTGGTTACCCCATTTTAAAATATTTTCTTATGTTATAAGGGGGCAAACGAGCAGCCATATTCATGGCTACCGATGAAGATTGACATCCTCTCCTTCCTCCTCCCTCCTCCACGGGTCACCGGTTACTTATATACCACACCAAACGCGACAGTACATATGTCAATTTACTCCGGTATCGTGTAAGCGTGAGATATCTCCCCTATCTGTGATATAGAGCGAACAAAACTGACCCCAAAATAGAACCCTGTGGCACACCCGTATTCACAGCAATTTTAATTATATTATTATACCTACGTACATGTGAAAAACTAAAAGCATTTTAAGTAACCTTTTATTTATGATATAGGAGGGCAAACGAGCAGCCGGAGTTATTTTCTTGACTACCAACGCCCACAACACCAGGCTATACAGATGCGCTGCCCTCCTTTCTCCTCCCACCTCCATGGGCCACCGGCTACTTACACACCGCACGAAACGCCACAGAACAGCTGTCACTTTACGCCAGTCTCGTGTAAGCGAGAGGTACCTCCCCGGTCGTGCCGGTCCAATTCGACTAATACATAAATAAGTAATTAAACATAGAATAACTATCAAGACCAGTCTCCTGTTAAATAATGCTCTTGTTGACTCTGTTTTTGGATATGGAATCACAAGCTACGGGCGACCATATAAAATTATTCATAATAATGGATTGTATTTTAAACTTCAAATTATAATACTAAAATTAATCGTTTCGTCTAATGTTAGAAACAAAGTTATGAATGACACAGATTTATTTAAACATCGTAAAGTACAAGTACAATCATTACACAAAATATGACACAACATTCATACATACCAACATTCACATTTTATACTAACAAAAATTACAAATAACTAGTGCAAGTGTTTATGGAGATTTCATATATCACCTCTTGCTTATTTAATGATCTAGATCCATCTTTTGTTAACAGTTTCACACGAAACTTTGTAAACGAGCACTGGCACTTCCAGTCACACTATGAATCCTATTATTTTTTAATTAAAATGAGTACATACTTAGTTGTTTTTTTTTTAATAAATGTTTAAAATTAATGCGACTGAAAATATTAATGGAAAAAAAGGAGTCACTGAAAATCAGCGACATATCAATATGTATTTTTCATAATGATATGACAAATGCTGAGTTACCTTTATTGATTACACCAAATTAATGTTATGTTTGTTATATGTGAAATTGTCAATTTTATTGTAATCAATAAAAATCTTTATTTCTTTCTAAACTAATCCAAGTGGTTTTTTTGATCTTTTTTTATGGTTTCGCGGGGAAATGCTTTGCGCACTACCACCGGTCTTGGGTGAGATCAGATGGATGTGTAGGGCTCACGGCCAGGCCGAATATCCACTAAAACCCCGCGGATAGCATCGCCCGCCTATGTCGAGGTGCCTCTGAATGGTTTATGTTCTGCATAGTTTTCAATATTGTAAATTTTTGAAAAAAAAAATATGTAACTGTGAAAATGAGCAATGAGTAGGGGGCAACATGGACAACATTAAAAGTTATTTTTTTTATAGGATAAGGAGCAAACGAGCAGATGATAGATGATTACCGCCGCCCATAGACGTCTGCAAGGCTTTGCAGGCGCGTGGCCGGCCTTTTAAATAAGAGTAAGCTCTTTTCAGAACCCCAGGTCGTATAGGCTCAGAAATACCGAGTGTGGCAGTGTGTAGACTTTGGGACATCTAGATGTTGGCGGTGGAAGTTGGAGTTCTGCCGTGATGTCCTAAACTCCGCTGCGGGTTTAACAACTCCTCGGAACACTCCCCGTTGTAGATACGGTAGAAAATGCAGAGCAAGCCTACATCTCTCCGTAATGTTATAATGACGTTTACTAATGTAATACAAGAGTTTTGTGTACCAAATTTTTACATTTAAGTGCTGTTTTACTAGTGAAATTTTCTGTGTGTACCTAGAAAAAGAACAAGAGAAGAATGGTAATGTGGACCTGAGTGTCTACTATGTACTTTTCTCTTCCTTGCTTATGAATTTAGCTTAAATTGCATGCCTCGTATGGTTAATAGGGAATATGCATGTATTTTTTTTATATTTTTAAATGGTAATTTACATAATTACATTAATGTAAAAAAATACCAGTGCTGAACAAACAATATTAAGTTCAAAAAAAATGTTTCAAATTAGTAGGCCGATAACAGCTTTTTAAACGATCGCCATTTTGCCGCGCTGACATGACGTCACGCATCATAACAACCACCAATGGCAATGCTCCAATGCTCTTTGACAATCACATTATTATGATATTTGACGTCACAAATTTATTCATGCCAACCAATGGCGTGCGTTTCACCTAATTCAATCTTCCCGCACAATTTTTGCACTTTTCAATAATTATTTTCTGATTGAAAACAAAATTATTCAAAAAAAAGGAAAAGACTTTATATATAAAAAAAATTATCATTATTTGAATCATACGCATATTCCCTATTGTAGCATATAAACATTAAGATTATTGTATGTACCTATATCATCTATATTTTATACCCACAATTGCAATAAAGACTTGAATTTGCAATAATTTGGCTTAGGGTCAATTTAGAAAAAGAAACTAGAAGGTAGACCAAATAATTTACATTCAAAATGTATGTAAAAAACAATAACAAACAATATTTTTCTATGAATTCACTTAAAACGCTTTTTACAGTCGACATAATATCGTCAAGTCTCGATACAAACCGAAGCAACAACTGCGAAGAGTGAATTATATCCATTGGACACTAGCTGGTGCCTGTGACTTCGTTCGCGTAGCTTAGTAATATTATAATCAAAATGATTTGTTATTGTTTGCTTGCAGTGTGCCGAAATTCTGATTTCCCGTAGGAATAATCGATTTTACCGAATCGAAAATAATCGAATTTTATTAGTAAAGTGTTTTTGATGTTGACTAGGCTTAGTATCTATTCACCACAAAAATTTTCATTTGAATCCGTTTAGTAGTTTCGGAAATTAGCCCGGACAAACAGACAAACAAAAAATTAAAAAACATTGAAAAGTGTTCTAATACTATTTTAACATCGCCCCCAATTAGTTTTTCGTAAATATATTCAATGTACAGACACACGAATTTTACTGTTTTATTATATGTATATAATAAAACAGTCATACATACAGTCATAAGCGTGTAGTATATAAGGTGTCGCCGGGGTGGATGGTGCATAGTTGAACATGGCTCGTCTGACAGTAGCTTGTGTGGCCTTTGGCCTTTCAGCGTGCGCCTTCGCAGCAACTCCAGGTAAAAATATACATAGAGTATTTGTTTCATACACCGTCTTACATCAAAATCACGTCTTATGCAATTTTCTGCTTCTTCATTAAATTCTCTAAACATCTCTAAACAGTTCTGATCTGCGATGATGTTATAAAATCCTCCAATAAGTGTCAGTGGCTGTCAGGAGGAGTTACAGGAATGAACATCGCTGGGAATATTTTATTAACGTTTATTAAAAGGTGCTTTTTTATTCTAGATTATATTAATGTATACCAACTTTCGTCCACCATCTTCGTATATTTAAGTATATGAACTTTCGCCTAGAACCGTTAAGTAGTTTTTTTACGAGAAGGAAGGATAGTAGATAAATTTTAACATTTTTAATATTAGTAGAATTATGTGCAATAATTTGTAAAATATCCCAATGAATCAGTAGACTTCAGTGATCTACCTTCCGTCATCATCCCTCTCGCTCTCTTTTTATTTGGCATTTATATGTATTTTGTTTCGAGGGGACTGCATTTGCAAACACTTCCAATGGTCCTCGGTAGGATCCGATGAATGCGTTGAACTTGCCGACAAACTGACACGTCAAAACCGCTCAAAAGGCCGGCTAAATTAAGGCCCCTGATCTGTCAACAACAGGGCACATGGCCTTAGGGTGATAAAGTAACTATCATTTAGTTCCTAACATTATCGTTGTTCTCCCCGCCCAGGTTTACATATTCTTATGCCCGGTGTCCCCAAAGTAACCACATTGCAACTGCAATTCGCGTGCTATTTTCATATCATCTTAATCATCATAAGTAGTGCAACAACCAGATGTCCAATGGTGCATAATAAAGTCCCCCCAGGGAGACCTATCTCGGTCACAAGCAAGATTTTCTTATACTACAGCATATATTGGTGTCACTTTAAAAACGATTTGTCGTTGCTTTTCAGGTAGTTTAAGTGGAGGATCTAACGGTGGTGGCGGCTTGGGAGGTGGAGGTGGCGGTGGCGGCTTGGGAGGC
>LUGF01002739.1:29682-43882 GCA_001625245.1 Calycopis cecrops
ATTTGTTGTGACATTGTTCAGGTATTTATGAATATAATTATTGATTATATTCATAGATTTCAGAAGTAAAATTATATTGCAGATAAACTTTTAATCAACTTTATCTTTTTTTTTATGGTAAAGGGGGCCAACGAGCAGTCGGAGCCATTTTCATGACTACCGACGCCCACAGACAACCGCATAGAGACTATACAAATGCGCTGCTCTCCTTTCTCCTCCCACCTCCATGGGACAACTGTCCGAAACGAACAATAGAATTGCTTAAGTTCTTAAGATCTATCTTTGTACATCTACTTGTGATACGCTGTACAGTACACATCTATCATTTTATTCACAGAGCATGTCAAACTTGCGAATTATACAAATGAAACTTCAAATCTTAAACTTCCACAGCAAGAAGCAAACTACACAAATCAAGGATACGTTGGGATATTTTCACAATAAACTCATGATATAAATATTTATACGAGTAGGTTGGGGAGGGAATCTGGTGGAGTATTCCGGTCGCGTGCGAGTTATTGGCAAGGAGGGCAGCCGTCAACTAGCCGCGCACTCGGCCCGCCCAGTGCCCACGTCACAGCCGTAAGTGCGAATTACCGTGGATTTACTTCATACGTCCCTAATTGTGAGGGAACTCGCTCTGTTTTATAATGAAATGGGATGAAAAGGACGCAATTTTAAGAAGTAAGAGTCGTAGCGGCTAGCTATTACTTAGTTTGGTGCTAGTTTTTAGTAAGATCATATTGTTTTGCAACGAAATAATGTTGACTTAGCCGCAATGTGACAGCTTTGTTGTTGTGTTTTGTGCGGTTTGTCAGTTTTCCAGCGCGAAGATGGGAGGATAACACGGCAGCATTGCAATTGTGAGGCTGTAGACCCGCAAATCGCCAAAAGACGACTGCTTGTATGTCTGCTTGTACAATACACTATTTTATCAATTCTATTTCTATATCTTATTTTAATACAATGTCTTCATTTTTATATGTACATGGTTACACTGGAAAGTATAAATAAATCTTACTAGCTACTCACCGATTTTGCGCTATGCGCATACAAAGAAGGATAAGCATATAAGAAGGATATGTATGCCTATAACCGCCGCGTCTGCAAATACATTAAATTTTGTCAAGGCCAAAGTTAACTTCTGTAAAGTTCATTAGCAGTTTAGGCGGTGTAGGTGTAACAGTAGCGGCTACAACTGATTACAGCGAATGAGATCTCACTAATTTTCCGCGCCAGGGTATAACATCTGAGGCTCAGTTTAGATTAAATTTCCATAAGAACGTTGCGAATTCGTTTTAATATGTTACTTCTATCTCAAATGACAAAATAGAATACACACATAGATAGATATAATATATTTGACATTAATCTATTACACATTCGCCGTCAATTGAGGCTCCTGCTTCTGAAAGCAAAGAGAATCAGGTCCTTATTTTCGGCTGCATGCTTGGTGGCTAAAAAACTCACCGGTTTTTATATTGCACTGAAGGTAAACGATCAGTTAAATCAATTAATATGCTCACGAATACCCTATACGAAGCTACTGTCCTGCTAAACGTGAAGAAGCAAGGAATCTCTTAATCTGTACTACTTTATATCTTTTGACCAGCCATTTGCGTCGCACAAAAATAGTTTACTATTTACTTATAAGGAAAAAAATAACAGTATCATATATTTTTATTTTTTAGTATGCTGTAATTGTACGCATTATGCCTCTAACCTAAGACGCACAAACTACTATAAAGATTTATTTGAACTTTGGATATAGATTACAAATTACATAAAATAGATTTGATTTCGAAAAACTGACACCACGGGACACGGTGAAATGGATGTGTTAGGTCACAACTTACTGACTCTGAATGTAATATAAAGTGATGAAATTTAATGAATACTCATAGTTAAAAGAAAGGGACAAAAACCATCGTTCGTTACAGATACATAAGCGGCAGTGTGGCCCTCATATGTCTGTGTAACCGGCGTCTCCCGATTAAGTTGCCGCCCGGCTATTGAATACAGCGGAGCATGCAGCCAATTGACCATAAATTTGTATTCTTAAAGCGTCCGTATAGCGGTTATACGAAACGATTATTACGTTTCTCTTTTATAAAATTTTAAGTCTAAGTGAAAATTGTATTCAATGTGCTTTGTTTTAAGTTATTGAATGAAAAAATCGTTCCTACCGGTTTCCAACAGATCCACAAGTGCACATATGGTTGAACATGATTATGAGAATTATTGATTATGAGATAATAATCTTGGCACGGTTTCTTTAGAGACTTACTTATTTGATATTAATTGTAACCAGAGGATAAACTTTTAGTAAATACAATTTTCACAGTGACAAGTTCTGTACATTCTGCTTGCAACATTTTGTAAGAGAGTGTCCTCACTGTCATTTCATGACATCTACTTAAAATAAAAATAATTACTATATAATATATACTCTTATCATTTTGCGAAAGGCTATGGTATTCTATGATCATCCTGCCTTATAAAATTAATAATCAGATTTTATAAAAAAAGTGAAACTTTTAAAGTTAAGTATTAATTTTAATTGCACCGGATAAATATACAAGCTTTAGGGTTAGCATTGTAAAGTGATTTATTACATTTGTGGCATCATCATGTCAATGCTACAGAGGCACAGTCAATGTAGCTGCATATATACCGCACAAGTAGGATTATCGTGAGCCGCCATATTGTAACCCACTCGAAATGATAATCCGACTAATGGTTGACCGCCACAATACAAAACGGCCCATGTTTTGAAAACGTTTAACCATAATATATAATAATATGGCGATTTTTACAATCTGACTTCGACATATACACAACAACGTAGCAGTGCTAAAGAAATGTAACCAATATAGATAAATACATATCGGCCACTCAGAAATACTGCAGTGGCATAGCTGATGATGTTGAAATAATGTTGATAAAACTAAACACAAAGAGAGGTTATAACCTTAAAATACGTACATAATATTAAACGGTCACAATTACATAATACTATTATTTAAAAATCGAACACTTTAATATTGCAAGCCTCATGTGCCAATAAATATTACCGTGCAGGTAAACGAGTTAATGGCGCGTCACGAATTTTATATCGCAATTTGTTTAATCGGATGCAAATTATTGATTACAGAGTGCGGGGGCGGCTGGCAATTCTCTGTGAGGGGTCACGTGGCCTGTCATTTGCAGCGAGATTTACACCCTTTAGCATCTCACATGTCAAATTATCGTCCCCCCACGATCCTCTTGATCCGCCGAGAATAATGTGAGTTAGTCTTTCCAATTTCAACGTACGTCCAACCCTAATCCAATTTGTGTATCATATGTTTGTATTTACATCAGACTATTTGGAATACCTCGGCCATTATTATGTTAAGAATATGAATCATAAAAGTGGAAAGGCGGTTTGTTATAAATCTTCTTTATGCTTATAGTTTTTATGCGTCGGCTAAGGTTTTATGGGCATTTCGATATAGTTCACTAAAATGTTCAACGACTCCGACTACATATTTTAGCAGTTTAGGCTCAGACTTATCGGAACTTTCCGGTCATTTGAGCGCAGGGGAATGATCTATGGCACTATAATTTCTATTTTATAACCCCTGTAAATAGGAAACAGGGATAGGATGAAATATATCGATACGATTTTACTGTATTTAATATATTCTTAATAAACCTTTTTAATTTAAATAGCTTTTATAAGTTTTAATATCTCTCAATTTACATAAGAAAGATAATAGGATATAAAATACAAATACATTTATTTCTGAAGATATATATTTTTTATAGTTAAGTAAAGCATTTCATTTTCTTTCTATGACTGGATTTTACATTCAATATATAATATCTGTTTTTTCCTCAGTTCATTTTGTTTTTTAATAACTTCTAATTAATATGATTCAGCAGTGTATTGGTTGAAAGGTCCCCCTTTCAACCAATCTAGATTAGCGAACTGGCTACCGTCAAGCCTTTTATCAGTCTCTGCCAGCGTTTTCAGCGTAGCCATTTGTCGTTAAAATAGTTTAGCTTTTTAGCATAATATAAATTATTTCCTTTGAATATTATTATACAATCACATGCCTGGCCTGACTCAGACGTATCAATTGCCTGCAAGATATTACGTGGATTAGCGATAACAGATAACTAATGTTGTTATGTAAGCAATCCTACTGTTACACGTTGTTTACTAACTTGGGTTTACTAATTGGAAGGTTAAATAATAAGCTCAACAGCAGACGAAAAGCTGGCGAAACTTTCGCTCTTATTTATAGATTTTTTTAGTAACTTCCAAACATGCTGAACCTTCAGGAAAAAAGTTTTTTTAATGTCTTAAATTAAAATCTTATATGTATTAGTTGAAAGTATTTCTTGTGATTTACTTTTTATTTAAAAATATGCTAATCCTTTCCTTTCTTTATTTTTCTTCACATTTTGAGCTCTTCAAAATGAAACCTTAACCAATTTTTATGTACAACTTCAGTCCTATAAATTATATACTGTGTCTCACTTTACCATTTATTATTAAACAATGTTTTAAAAAATAAACAAGCACAGATTTCGTTTGGATACTTATATCTGGGGACACGACAGTGTCCCCGCCAAGTCGAGCACGAAGCAAACACTGTCGTGCCATCCTTTACTAAAACCTTTTCGCCCCATTTTCAGGCCCCAATTTGAGAACCAGAAGGCTGAAATTGTCGTCATCCAGTAAACTATAATTACACACATAAAATATAAAATTTCAAGTCTGTAGGTCATTAAATTCCGAAGTTAAGCGAAAGCAATTTTTGTATTTATGACACTCACTCACTCATGATAATCATAATAGAACTAGTACTTTCCATAAACTCGAAGGCTGAAATTTAATTTAGAGTTAGGGTTCGAGTGTTTGCATAAGTGTGTACGTGTGCGTGTGCATAAGTAGATGCCCAAAATATCTTGTGGGTACTCATTTTAAAAATGGGATTTGATTTATAATATTACAATGAATTATTTCTTGAATATCATATTTAGTCGTCTTATCCAGAGTCCCACCAAAAACATTCGATAAAAAAACTAGTCAAGTCTCGATGGAGCTGCTTGTTTATCTGTAAAAAGTAATGTAATCTAGACAGAGTCGTGCCAAGTCTAAGGTTGCTTACTGCGATTTCTTTATATTGTCCGCGTATTGAATCTCAACATTTACTGGTTAATACTAAAGACTCAACATTCTTTGTACGTTAGTGGGTATAATTCAACGGCCAAGTTACACAATATTAATATAATAATAAAGAGCTCGCAGTAATGAACCTTAAACATGGCACGAATTTGTCTAGCTTTCATTACTTTTTAGAGATAAACAAGCAGCTCCATCGAGACTTGACTAGTTTTTTTACATAATGTTTTTGGTGAGATAAGTCATTACAGGGTGAAATCAACTAATTGGTGCCACTGGCAAGTGCTGATACCCATTAACATCTACACGGATGAGCGGATGATGTATTATCTTTTACGTAAGAAAAATGCAATTCCCTCCTTCATCACATCCCCCAATAAGCCAACAAAGCTCCATCGAGACTTGACTAGTTTTTTTACATAATGTTTTTGGTGAGATAAGTCATTACAGGGTGAAATCAACTAATTGGTGCCACAGGCAAGTACTGACACCCATTAACATCTACACGGATGAGCGGATGATGTTATCTTTTACGTAAGAAAAATTCAATTCCCTCCTTCATCACATCCCCCAATGAGCCAACAAAAAAGGACACGAAACACTTTAGTCATTACGTACATCTTGCCGGTCTGATTAGGATTCAATGCTTCAATGACGGCTCTCATATTATATTTTTTCTATTGTTTTGATTTTAAAATTTTAAACTTCAGTTTAGTATTTGTAACTATACTAAACCGTTTCATGTTTTATTACAGTTATATCTGTTTATGTAAGTATGTAATTACAAGGACATAAAACTAATTACCTACCCTTACTACTAATAATTGTCAACCCTTTACGATACAATAAAACTACAAGATACAATTTTTTTTACAACAAATGTACTGTGTTCTTAGAACTCCCTATTCCAACAAATAAAACCGGCCAAGTGCGAGTCCGACTCGCACTCCGAGGGTTCCGTATGAATGGGAAGAACATTCCAAACGTAATGCATGGTTTTCAAGACCTTTTTCTCTAAAACGCGTAAAGGGATTAAGCTGAAATTTTTGTCAAATACGAAGGTCAGTTACGTCTTGATGCATTGAAAAAATCAAAAATTCGTGCCGCAACCGTCTAAAAATAGGCGGTTGCGGCACACATTTATCAGGCGAATTAGTTATAAGTTGACAATGATTTTTCCAATGATCTACATATAATTTACTAGTTTTCAGATTTATTCCTATATATGTGCTATAAGTTCTTACTTCTTGCCAAATTTTACAACTCCAGGTCAACGGGAAGTACCCGATTATTTTAGGTTTTCGACAAAGTACGTTTTCATACAAAATTTGTGCATAATTGGCTATAACTTTTTATTTCGTTAACTTAGATGTGTGATTTTTTTCAAGGCATCAAGACGTAACTGACCTTCGTATTTGACAAAAATTTCTGCTTAATCCCTTCACGCGTTTTAGAGAAAAAGGTCTTGACAGACGTACAGACAGACGGACAACAAAGCGATCCTATAAGGGTTCCGTTTTTTCTCTTTGAGATACGGAACCCTAAAAAATCATAATAATACGAGCACAACCTTTTAAAGATAAATATACCGAATCAACTATAAACATAACAATGGAGTAATCATCTATTCAGAAGGGTTTTCCAGTAATGGTTGTATAAGTAGTATTCTGAGTTGCGTCCTCCACATAACAATGATGGGAATAAATCTTTAATAGCGCACTTTTTACCGACGCTTTTAAATTGTCACCACGTTCATACTCTCCTGTAATTTAACCGATTAGTCGTCATTTGCGTAGACCGCGACGCTCAGAATATTTCATTGTTTTAATTTAATTGTACTGTAAAATTTTAATCCACAGTTTTTCAATCGAATAAATGTTAAGGGGTATTCTATCATATAAATAATATATTAAACATTTGTCAGAAGTAGGTACTTTGTCCATTTGTAAATCACAATATATTTTCTAGGGAATTGAAATCTGAATGAGTATTAGTTGCATTTTTTGGATTCATAGCCTAAATTATGGCAAGTGGTGATAAGTTAGGATAGCAATATCATTATTGAAATTTTTCAGTTTGAAGTCGAAGATTGAGTTAAAGGCTTGCTGGTGAACCACTTATAATCTTCCTATTATTCCTCCTAAAACCTCATATTATTCTCTGCCAAATGCTTCTGGTCTCGATACACTTTTAATTATTTAATATTGAATACAACCTTTTCTTCCTTCTTTGTAAACACCCCATTTGAAAAGGTCAATTGTACTGTTTTTTGAATTTGTACACAGGTATGTTTTACATGTTAAAAGAAAAATTCTAAAAGTAATTATTCGATGATTATAACGTATGTGAGAATAAATTAAAAACATTTACACACACCCAAAACCATCTAACACTATATTTTTATAGTGTAAGATCTGCTTAGTTTGAAGCAATTAAAACTTGCGCCAGTAAATAGATGTAAGAAAATAAGAGAAAATGGAGAGAGAATTAATTGTCTGCTTACTGTCGTAGCTGAGTACTCGCTGCGGCGCTGGCAGACTTAAATTACCCAGCATGGATGTTGACGTACTTTAAAGCATGTTCTGAGATCTAGAAGTCAATAAAATAAAGAGTTAAAAATAAAATATATGTTACACACGCATATTTTATAAATTCACTAGTCTATTTTTAAACATTACGGAAAAAAAAGTTGAAATAAATTCTACAACCCATAAATACTATCTATAACTAATGCCATCTCTTCTAAATACCATCTTTATGCTGATTATCTACAAGTAAATCACCATTTCATGTTATCAGAAGCGACTTCAGCTATCACCCATGTTAATGAAGACATGCGCCGTATTGTCAAATTGATCCTTCGGTATTACTGTAAATCCATCGAAATCACAAGCGCTGATACGTGGACTCCCTATAGGCAGTCCATTCAACTTGATTTCTCATGTATGTGGGGTACATATGACCTTAGACGGCGCCCCAATTTCTGTTAGTGATTCATCCAAAAACTTAGGTATTATTATTGATTCTTCTTTTCTTCCTTTATCTACAAAAACAACCCTCGTATTCTCTCTTATACAGCCCAATATAGATTACGCCCATACTAATGAGGCTATATTTAATAATCTGGAACGTCTGCAAAACTTGTGTTTGCGTTTTATCTTTGGCCTAAATAAGTACGATCATGTTACTAATTTTCGTAAGAAATTAAAATGGTTTCCAATCCGTCTGGTATTTGCCAGTGCGCTGTTGCACGCTGGCAAATACTGCATACCTTCGTGAGCGCTTCTCCTTTACTCATCTTAACGCTTCTTTATGTAGATCACATAAAAGCTCTCGTCTTCAGCTCCCTGCCCATCGAACTGACTTTTTTCCTACTCATTGACAAAACATTCGGCTAGACTCTGGAATTCCCTACACTATAAAATTCGTGACTGTAAAACAATTACAATTTTAAAATAAAAATTAAAAGATTACTATTTAAATCAAGCCTAAATAATATAAATTTATTTCATTTCACTATATCTGCATAATATATTATCATTTGAGTGTATTTATTATTGTATCTATTGTATGTATATAAGTATTTATGTATGTGTGTATTATTAAATCTAAATATATATGTATAATATGTTTATATTGATTATAATTAATATGTATGTTACTTGTCACAATATGTGGTAGGTAATTAGGTAATATAATGTACACACTATTATTGCATATGTCCTGCGCGTTATCCTTATTCACGCCTGCTGGAAGAAATCCATTCCAATTCAATCCATTATGGAATAAGAAGGTTCTATGTACCAGCGTTTTATAATATAAATTTCTAATGTTGACTTTGTTTTGTGTACATGAATGAACACAAAGAAAAATTCATTATAACTGGCGAAACCGTTCCAGTGGCGTTCAAACACAAACACCAAAAATAATACTCGTATGCGTTGCTTTACTCAGCTTTATCTGACTCCTCCCCATTCGTATATTATTGAACCCTTATCTAAAGCAGCCTCAAGTAAAACTAAAACCCTCTGGCAAAGTAAATGGATTTGAGCTAAGGAAAATTTAAAAAATTATGGCTAATATTGATTGCCTTAATTGATTAACATTGAAAATATCTGTCAATTTTATGGAGAGGCCATTTTAGCATTCAGCAGATGTTTCGGCCATCATGATGTATATATATCCTGCCGAAATCCGGCTTCTCGTCGCCCTGGTAATATAAACGAGATCTTTTCCTGAACTAACTCGGAAATGAAATTGTCCTTTGATGTGTGCCGTAGTTACCACAAAACTGCACATTAATACGCTTTTCTACAGATAATTGCAGTCGAGCGCTCTTTGATACAAAACGGTTTACTTTAATTGGTAATATGTTGTAAAAAGAAATAATTTGAAATATTGTCTACTCTCTATACATACTAAAAAACTCTACGGTTCAACAGTTTTTAGAATTTTTATTTTTTTGTGAACGGGCATCGCAGAACAAGAGCTGAACGGCTTTTGATGAACTTTACTAATCTGTAGAGAAAATTCCCGGCCGTTCCGTTGGGACAGACTTTACGATGAGGCTACCCCGGGACACAGTAATCTAATAATAATTTTGTCGATGAAATTAGTTGACATGTTAAGGAAATAAAAATATTATTACTGATTCATCTAGTGCAGTACATAAGACAAATATGTCTTTATTCAATTAAAGACCCTACGTAGTTTTAAGTAGTAAATTGACCTGCGAGGAAAAGAGCCTTATGGTTGCTGCAGCTGTCAATTTGCATAGTATGTCAGTTAAATGAAATTCTCTTCACAATTTATCGCCTAGATGGCGCCATAAAAGTAATATACTATTCATATTTGCACGCCTGCCGCTTGTTCAGTAAACGAGCACGTTGCATGCTATGAGTACAAATTTACTTACTGCCGTGTTGTTTTCCTTACTACTTTTTACAGTCAATTTTATGGTATAAGGAGGCAAACGAGCACTCAGAGCCATTTTCATGACTACCGACGCCCATGAACACCCCATCTCTCTGTCCCCATGACCTCTGGGCTATACAGATGCGTTGCCCTCCATTCTCCTCCCTTCTACATGAGTCACCGGCTACTATAAATAATATTTGGCTTCTTTTAATATACTAAATCAACCTCAGTGAACGTTAATACTTCTTGACTAGCTCACGTATTTAGTAGTACTTACCACAATACTTCCAGGCGTGTGATTAAATATTAGAATTATAATTTCCGGTCCTAGGCCGTCAAATATACTATCAAAACAAGAAATGATTAATATATTTGTTAGTCTTGTCACCAAATGAGAGCACGAACACAAATGTTAAACATAAATGATATATTGTGTAAAATATTTCCTTCTTCCTAGAAGACGGTGGCCGTCTTCTTTTTTAAGTATAGGCAGGCAATCGAGCCGACCTCCAACTAGACAAACTCATAGAGATTACACAGGGATGCGTTGCCCTCCATCCTGTATGAGCCACCGGATACACACCGCACAATAAGCTACAGCGCAGATGTCTCACCACGTCGGTATCTTATAAGCTAGAGATGTATCCGCGATCGTACTGGCCCATATGTAGTCTACATTGCAGCGTGGTACACTACCTCTCGCAAACATATTATTCTAGTTAATCTATTTGATAGTTTGTATTAAATTTTACTATTCATGTTCCTTAGTTTAATGCGGCTATATAGTGTAACTGGGCTTCAAACATAATGGGCGCATTAAAATGTATCACCCAGGTGACGTAAGTTGTGGCCGGAGGACAAAGCCTATATGTGGAACTGTTTATGTATTCGGCACTTTATTAACTCATTCCGACCTCACTTGCCACATATTACACTGATTGAACGTTAAATATTAATGTTACACCACGATTAATGAGGTAAATGTAAAGTTCTATCAGAACTTGGTTCAATCTCATGGTAAAAGTGAGGAAGGAACACATTTGAAGACATTTACCAAAAAACAAGGAAGTCAAACAAAGTAATGGTGTAGTTTTCTGAAACAAGGATATAAGTGAATCTTTTTCTGTGACAGAAAAAAGTTGTTTTTGCTACGAAACCAAAAGCTTCATGATTATACTTCTTGCCTACCTAAACATTTATAGTGAAACTACAGTTCACATATGAATAAAATAAACATAAATGAAGTCTAGGGCAAAATAACTGACAGTAAAAAGGGGGGCACACACCACAATCGTGTATATTTATGTAACTATTATATAAAGTTAATAATAACAATCCACAATTTCATAATTATAAGTTGTAAAATTTTAATAACCACATAAAACATATTTCTTTCCTTTAATAAATTTTCGCAGAAACTCTCGGCGAGTAATATTAGTATTACTCAAACTCAACCTCTCCACACAGTCCTCTCGCCGACCATTTTTTTTCAGAACTTGTTCACTGAACATCACATTACGCTATCCAAATAACTCGGCTATGTTTTTAATTTAGATAATTATTATGGCCGCTACTTGAATCTCTTTTTTGCTCCATTAAAATTTAACAACTTCAACATTTTCATCTTTAAAAGTTTACGGTCGCTTTATACTTAAAATAGCGTTTTTATATTCCTATTAAAGAGATATAAGGATTTTTTAGGGATTGCGCTAAATATTATATTTATAATTTAAGTTTTGTAAGTTTGTTTAGTTTGTCATGTTGGCACGACGTGGTAGATTTGTTGACGTTCAAAAAGTAATTCCTGTAATTCTATTTTGAATAAAAACTTTTTAATTTTTCACATGATACTGCTACAATGTAATATTTATGTTATCACATTGTGTGAGATTCCGGTGGCCCATTTAAGTGTTGGACGGGACGGCCATGTCAATTATGCGATCCGTTCATAAATATTTATCAAAAAGCACCGAAAGCTCGTTTACCCTAAGTACTAACAACAAAAATCTCTGAAACTCTTTTCATATATTAAAAAAGGAACCTATCTTCCACAATATGACAAATAAAGTATTTTTCATTAAAAATTCAGTGCGGATAGATTTTAAATCGATTAAATTTTGAGCATAGCCCTCTATGTCCGATCAAAAATATTAAATCATTACATTTTCAGCAGTCCGGCTCGCACAGGCCACGGCGAGCATATAGAGCCGTCAGTCGTGCGCGGTGCGCCTTATCACATTCTGCTTGTGTCGTCAATCCGATTTGCGATTCCATCAGTTTTAGAGGGTGAGGGGAAACAGAGTGTTCCTTATGTTTGTATACACCACAGCGTTCCTAATAGAGTGTATTATGTATGGGTGGGTCGCATTTCAAATTTGTTTGATAAGAATCGTGGATTAAATGTTGCGTTATTGACATACACTTACAATTTTTTTTCTCTCAAACTTCAAGCAATTAAGCATAAAAATGTGTAGATACAAGAAGAAATTCATATTATAATGCATTCTAAAAGCATTTCTAAAATAAAAATATTTACCGCAACTTTTAAGACCCTACATAAAATCCTACAAGGTTTGAAAAACCTAATGCAGATCATGCCACATTAGTGCAACCTTGGTGCAGCCGAATTGGCCCGGCACGAGCCGGCCCAATTCCTCCTCCCTTCATGGGGAAGTACCTCTAGACCTAGGAGGCGTAAAGTGACAGCTGTGCTGTCGCGTTTCGTGCGATGTGTAAGTAGCATAGTCTATGGGGATGTCTATGGGCGTCAGTAGTCATAAAAATGGCTCCGACTGCTCGTTTTTCTCCCTAAAAATGATCTACACTCACAAAATTTTTTCATATCCTTCTATGACAACGTTTGTAGATGTGATGCTCTATTTTATCTCTTACTTTACTGATACTCTCTTAAACATAAACCGCACAAAATGCCACAAGATAGTCATTCTTCGATATTTCTAAACCATCGGAAGAAGCCGTGCGATGCTGGAATTAGTCATTCAGTATTCGTAAAACAAAATTTATGTCGCCGATATTGAGTTTTCAATTGGATGCTAATATAAAATGCAATAAAAGCAAATACATCATTTTATTATTTCAGTCGCTTGAGCGCCGTTGTACTACATGTAAAATATTAATATAAATTCAAGCAGTGAACATTTTTAGCGTTTATTAAAAAATGGAAAAACGTTTGAAAACGAATTTCGGTGTGACAGTAATAATAAATCTTTATACATTCACTTGTTCTGACACGTTTATTGTTACAAGGTAGGTAGGTAACTAACTTCTTGCTACCTAACTACTCTTTAAATTAAACAGTTTGGGCTAAACTAAAAGAACGTATTACAAAATAATTAAGACACTCATCAACTAGATGAAATTTATAGACGAAAAGCTTTTTTTTTACTCGTGGAAAAACACTTTCATGAGCTTCTACCTGGCCAGGGTTGCAATGCCCGGGATCTATCAGCGATAGAATAAAAAAGACGAGAAGCTGGATTATTTAGACCCTATATAACTTCAGACCTCGTTTGTCTCTCATGTAAGGCAATCAATACCGTTATACCAGAATAGGATGATATGGGATGAATGAGTAAGTAGAGATTGCACTTGCATCAAGGCATGCATTGCATATCCTACGTTATTGCTTAGTTTCTACCGAAATTATGATGAAGATGATGATGATGAAAAAAACACTATCTGAAATTCTGACGAGAACACGATGTCTATATAAATAAATTAACACAACTAATATTAAATTAATGGTGCGCCAAATAGATTTAATTTAATCAACATAACAAGGCATTAGAAGATATCCGAGTCAAATACATCAACGTCAACAGAGGATGAGGCGGACGTATTTGTACACGTTGTATACGATAATACGTCGGGCGCTGGAGAAAATTTATGTTGCGGTTCGAACATGTCTAGCTTAAGCCCCGACCTGCTATTCCTGGAAGCCGCACGATCTAAGTAATTCGAGCACGGCTCTTATTATTCCATTTTGACATTCATTGTGGATTCTCTCCTAATCCAAAGCAACGGGCGCTTTATTGGCGAGTTATAAATTTCTTTGCTCATGAAACTTCCAAATTAAAGTCCAGTTTC
>LUGF01002739.1:45670-58911 GCA_001625245.1 Calycopis cecrops
TACTCGTGGAAACACTTTCATGAGCTTCTACCTGGCCAGGGTTGCAATGCCCCGGGCATCTATCAGCGATAGAATAAAAAAGACGAGAAGCTGGATTATTTAGACCCTATATAACTTCAGACCTCGTTTGTCTCTCATGTAAGGCAATCAATACCGTTATACCAGAATAGGATGATATGGGATGAATGAGTAAGTAGAGATTGCACTTGCATCAAGGCATGCATTGCATATCCTACGTTATTGCTTAGTTTCTACCGAAATTATGATGATGATGATGATGATGATGAAAAAAACACTATCTGAAATTCTGACGAGAACACGATGTCTCTATAAATAAATTAACACAACTAATATTAAATTAATGGTGCGCCAAATAGATTTAATTTAATCAACATAACATAGCATTAGAAGATATCCGAGTCAAATACATCAACGTCAACAGAGGATGAGGCGGACGTATTTGTACACGTTGTATACGATAATACGTCGGGCGCTGGAGAAAATTTATGTTGCGGTTCGAACATGTCTAGCGTAAGCCCCGACCTGCTATTCCTGGGAGCCGCACGATCTAAGTAATTCGAGCACGGCTCTTATTATTTCATTTTGACATTCATTGTGGATTCTCTCCTAATCCAAAGCAACGGGCGCTTTATTGGCGAGTTATAAATTTCTTTGCTCATGAAACTTCCAAATTAAAGTCCAGTTTCCAAATAAAAGGGAAGTAAGTTTTTCTTTTGTTCGTGATGTTTGCTCTGGCGAAATCTCTTTTTAACAAAGTCGACGGTGCCGGGAATTCATGTTGTAAGACTTTAATACAACATTCAAAAAATAATGTTTAAACTAACTAGTACTTACTAATATATATTAGTAAGTACTAGACTTACTAATATATAAAGAGTAAAGATTTTTTTATGATTTGTATCGAACAACAACTAAAATTACTGGACTGATGATTTAATCCATTCTTTCACTATAAAAGAAAAAAATAATAGGTATTGTAAATTAACCTACAGGGTTACTTTTTGGTCACCAGCCAAATTTTCAGGTTTGGATCAGAATCATTAATACATTCGATTTATGAAATAATTAGACACAATTACTGTCCCATGTTATAAACATATTTTTTGGTCACCAAGTGGCATCTGATTCGTGAGTCGCTCCCTGCCGGCGTCAGTGGCCTAGTCGATACATTTGTGCGAACAACGATCGATGTATTTTTAAGGACCATTTCAAATCGATTTTTATGTAATAAAATATTACAATTAGACGACAAAATTTAAAACACAGCCTTTAAATGATGTTTACTTCCTTATTTTCAAATTTGGCCGGTGACCAAAAAGTAACCCTGTATATTATATATCTTATTTTGTAAGTTATCGGTAAAATTGTTCTATTAAATTTATTATTCGAGTACTGGGTAAAGACGTATATTTATACTGTAGATACTAGCCGGAGGATGAGGAAATTAGGTTCTTGTATTTTATTTTATTTGGCAGTCAAAATAGTTTAAATTTCAAGATATGAACTACTGTATTAAAAATGCGAACTTAAACGCAGGAAATACTTTGTGATAAATACAGGAAAATGAAAAAATAACGCCTTAAAAAAGTTCCTGCAGAATTCTTTTATAAAAAAGATTTCTAAATCACATTACATAAATTACTTAAACCGGGCCCGCGTATAAAACAATATATTCTGTTCAGAGTCAATATTCGACCGTTATATTTTATCGAATGTAAAAGTCGGGGCCCGTTTCACGCTCCTATTGTTCCGTACGAGACCGAAGAAATTAAGGAGCTTTATGTTTTCATTTTTAATTCGCACAAGTGAAATTTAAAAAGCAGATAATTAAACGAATGCGGACGGTGAAAAGCTGTAAAACCATTCGTTCATTGCTCTGTTTTAATTACATTCTTCGCACTTCGCCGTACGAAGGGGTCGTTCATTCATTACTATCATTTTTGTGGAACGGATTATTAATTTCTTAAGCGAAACATAGATCGAAGAATATAATAAGAATATATAGTGTATTTTAGATACTAACAATATAGAATTAGGGCTTGCTTGTCATATAAACATTACGGGTTAGTAAATGAAAATACAAATAGAGCAACACACTGAAAAGTCTTATTATTAATATCTGTTTGATGATGCCGACAGGTACAACTGTAATGCTGCAACAGCAAGGACCTCCGCCAGCGAGTCGACACGGAAGCGAAATTGCAATCCTAGTCATAAGAACTGTAGTAAAATAATGTATGGATACTATAAATTACACTTTTTATACTGTTTACTCATTAAGAACTTACATGACTTTGTAGTGCACAAAATATTTAAGCACAGTGAAGCGTCACGATCGATATTTCACTCTTTGTTATGCTCGGAATCACGCTCACCGTTATTATTCCACATAAATTTACTACTGATTTTTTTCATAGCAAGTCTTCAAAGTCCGCAAACTTCAAAAATAAAAAATATCCCCTTGACGATCCTTTTAAAAGTCGCTTCATGATTGTGACCTTAGTGACAATAATTGTCAATACACATGATTATTAAACCTTTCCTCCCTAAAGATGCCGCCACCTTGTCATGATGGGAGTCTTGCATGCCTCTGTGATCTCCAAAGCTATGTCGCATAGGGCTACCCATACCATCCCACCATCCATCGGTTCTGTTACTCCATTCCAAGCAGAACTCATATCACGTCTTATTTGAATGTTAACTCTATTCTGAAAATGAAATCTCTCCGCAAATATCACCTTGCATGTCTTCCTTTTGGAGTTATGAAATTTAAAGAACCACGCTATCTTTATGATAAGTTGAATAAGCTGTCCACGAACAGGCAGTGTTCGCAGGGACTTGAAATACATCCGCACAGAACTGCTCCGTTCAGGGGCAGTTTCCGCTACGCGGCTGCGAAGGTGTGGAATAATTTGCCGCCACCTTTTAGAGCACTCGATACTTTATTTGCGTTTAAATCAAGTTTAAAGAAATTCTTTATTGACGAGCAGCGTAAAGCGGACATGGCCATCATAAATATCTCAATTATATAAAAAGAAATGTATTAAGTATTAATAATTAATATCATTGTTTTTTTTTTTATGTTTATTTTATGTATCTATGTTTATTTTATGTATTTTGGTGTAGTTGTGTAATGTGTATATCTTAATATGTATTTGGGGGTATTATTATTTTTCTGTGCTTTGTCTAAATTTGCGATGTAGGTGGTGGTGTGGCTATTTTTAATTTAAACTTAAGAAATTAATTTCATATTGTCGTATCGTATTGTAAATAATGTTAAGATTTTGCTTACTGTTTGGTAGACACGACAAACCAAAGAAGTCGACTGGTGAGGTTGAAAACCGGTGGTAGGTACTATGCATTGCATGAATACTAATCGTATGCCGAACCTCAACCATTTTGGCGCTGCCTAAAGGCGCACTATGCTTTTATATTATGCTTTATCGTCTTGTCTCCAAATTATTGTGTGAGTCTTTTGTGTTGTGCTCAAATAAATGTTTTTTCTTTCTTTCTTTCTTTTTCTTCTAAAATATTAGCGAGCTGATGTTGATAGTTGTAATATCAACTAGATAATATAGTATAACAACAACAAAGCTAAAGTAATTCGTTGACTATTAAGCCACATTTGCGCGCCTGTACAGGTGTTATAAGCATCGTGCGTCCAACTTTTAATGCCAGCATCAAAACTATTCGCGATTATGGCATATTAAACAGAGTCTCGTAAAAGGTTTTTGAGGAGCTTTGTTTTTATAAAGCAAAAGAAAACAAGCTAGCTTAGTATGTAGCATTAGCGAAAGATTAAAAAACCTGTATTGTAATTTGATGAAACCGCGACGTTAGAGAAACTTTTAGATATATTTAACTTAAGCGTACTTGAAAAATATGCACACCAGTGGCTGATGGGGCTTGTTGTTCATTTTCAATGGGCTCATCTACTAAAGGTGAACAACAAGTATCATCAGCCTCTTCAGCTCTCCTACACTGCAGACGAATGTAATGTGATAGGTTTCAGACTAGAAAATTGCACGTCTTGTTAAAAAACTTTAAAAAAAGTGTAGCCGTAGTGTATAGTAAGTGTGTAGTGTAGATGTCTCACATCTAGAGTTCATCATTATGTACAATGTACATATTGTTAATTGTTTCTCTCTTTAAACAAGAGTAAAAATACTTACGGCATCCTGAACTAGTCATCGCTTACCCGCGTAGATGAACGATGGCAGAATAATAGATATGGTCAAATAAGGATCGTAACTATTAAAATAATAGATAACTGTAGCGTTAGATTTGCCAGTCTAATGGGTCAAACACGAAATTAGAGCATCGTATAGAGGTGACTGACTCACGGGATTCTTATAAATGGTACATTACACGGCAGCATAACCATCACTTCTCACCAGAGTTAAGTAATAAAGTTGAGTGTAATCGTGAAAAATAAGAAGAAATGGCAACATACAAGGATACCACGTTGTTATTAACTCAGGTAGACCCTTTCTCATATTTCAAGGGAAAAGATTAGCACGCACTTCGCCCTTTTGAATGATCAAGGCTTCAAATTATGTGAACCGCGTCTTGAATACTAAACGGCGAAATTGCCAACGGTCTGAGTGAAATTATATAAAATTACGGTTACAGAGCCGATTGGTTTCCTGTCAGACCCCTCAGCGTTACAAAAGTTCGCCCAGCGAAGGGATTCCGCACAGATCACACGAAAATCTTTTACTTTCAATTGAGGAAAATTTGTAGCTGTCTTTCCAAATTAACAATTTTTGAGTAATATTTTCGAGGGAATTCAATCACATTTAATAATGTTACGTAAGAGTTACTTTCGTTAGCCTTTTCCAAGTTTTATTCGTTTTACTTTCACATTGTATATACATATAAAATATTAAATATTATACACATATTACACTTTGTAGACTTTTAATAATTATGCGACAATCATTATATCGGTACATCATTAATATAAAATAATTTTTACAAAAAGAAAATTGAAAAATATTTAGACTTAAAGTTGCACGATTAAGTTTAGAGCGAACACTTCTGGTAAGTAACATTCTTTATTCATATGCGATGCACTTTATTTTGCAAACTGTGATGTCGCTGAGATTAGATTAATGAGATTTATGGCTTAAACTCAAAATGAAGATCTAAAATTGTAATAAATTTTAAAATGTAAGTAAATATCGATAACATTTTTTTGTATCAACAAATACACCACATCTATTAAAATCGATTTTTAATATTTGTCTACGACCCTATTACCTATTATTATATATGACTTGACCCGACACCCGATGACACAATGACACACGACCCAAGTAACTGATATGCTGTGTAATGTTTGTAGACTTCGTGGCTTTATCAGTCTCACTTCCCACACGATCTTACATAAGACACAAATATGAGAGGATTCCTTTGTACTCACTATCTATATCTTCGAGTTGTATTATTTAAGTGTTGGAACTGTGTCTCACAAGTTCTATTTGTTTAAGAAATGGCGATAGTCGTTATCAATCCTCAGTAACAAATTCTATTGAGATATACTTTACAAAAACATTGTCATCCTAAATAATATTTATTTTCTCTTACCAGCTATGAATAGATGAATGCGAGTGGCAGGAGATGGGTCGTCTTCACAGTCGTCGATAGAAGACTAAATCGGTGGACCGATAAAGGCTGAAGCTATGAACATCCCTTTTTTCAATAAAATGTTAAAAGCTATTTTTAGAGACCACCTTTTAATTTTTTTTTAATTTACAAGCAAAGGCGCTGAAGAAATTGTTCTGGTAACTGCTACAAACATACAACACATAGGCATGATTATGTCACAAACACTAAACGACATCTGTTTTGTTGCTAATATAATATGTAGTCAACATATGCAGAATCTATTCAACTTAACTCAACTACTATATCTAGGAATTGAAATTTAATTGTAGTATTAATTAATACATGCTAAATAATATAAAAGAGCATAGAAGCGTTAAAAAAAGAAGGTAAAATATCCCTTTAAACTTTATTTAATCGTTGGAAAATCTTCGAAAGGAACGGGAAAAAATTACTGTAAACTGACAGGACACCATCAAAGTGTTGTGTATCGATATATCGTAGTTTGTACCACATCTTTACCATACTTATATTTACACTGTGCCTTCACCGTTTAAAACATATTTTTTATTTTGTTTACTAGAGCGTGTAGCAATAACCTCAGAGTGTATGGAGCTAAGCGTAATATAAGGCTAAATAATCATATGAGACTTATATGTTTACAGTTTAGTCAAGTACGTATTCTTATTTTTAACCTTGTATCAAATTAAAAAAAATGTATTTTGTGTCCTTAAATAAACAAATATACATTCGGATATTATCAAAGATATATTTTTTTATAGTAAAAGGAGGCAAACGGGTGATTTGAGCTTAAGATATTTTGGGGAAGAGGAGCAACATATTTTTACGTGTCTGCGACTGTGAATAATATGTTAATCCACAGGTTTGATCTATGGTGGCCATAATGCGTTGAAAACAAATAAAATACGAGCATCAAAATTTTTGAGGGTATCTGAACTGAATCCACAACAAGCCTCAGTCAAAGAGATTTTGACAGGTTTCCTATCGATATGAAAACGAACAAAAAAAGACGTTTGGCTCTAACGTCCGTCAAAGTTGAATACTGTGAAATACACACATTTTAATATCAGACGAATAGTGATAGGTTTTCAACTGCACATATTATTTAGACAAGATTTTATATTATATAACAATGTTTAACTAATATTTCGGAACATTGTTCTAAGTGATATTTATATATATGTATAATTACTGGCGTACTCTATAGGGGAGTATTATCACGTATATTTTTCCCGGTATTTAGCAATGAAATTACCAAAAATATTATTTTTAAAATTCTTTTATATGTAGGCGTGATGCAGTAAAGGCAACGCGTTCAACTGTAATTTTCAAAGAATAAGGTATTGGGCTGATGAATTTGGACCAATACCAAAAATATATACAAAGTGTACTGACAGTCTCGAGGTGAGGCGAGGCGGTTACGATCCCTTTCCGAGTTGATAAATTTCCGGCGACCATAAAGGCACCTACTTTTAGGTTACTAATCGTAATATCTTACTATTCTTAGACACTATAATATAGTGGTTGTAAGATTAAAGAAGCATTTTTCAAGGTGTCATTATACATATAGATAAACGCAGATTTTACGCCCCTTTCCCCAAATTCCACATTCCACAGAAATGTACAACTTCGAAGCCGCAGTTAGAGGAACATACGCCACTTCGATTTGACAGAGAATAACAGACCACATGTCATTTGTCAACGTCGCCCACTCATCGCACGCAAAACACAATTTCATAAAGACGTCCTTGTTTCCGTTACATGGCGCCATTTTTCTACATTTTATCGTCAACTTTTTATGCCAATGTTATTTGTCAATTTGCGTCTCCCGGGAGCAAAAGAACTCAGGTTATCAAAAATTTACTTTTTGTTTCACATGAATGCGTGTGTTTTAATATCGGAATGGGAATTCCTTTATTTATGTAATAAATAAAGGAATATATAATATAACATTTTGTTGGAGAGACTTTCGCTCGTGACTTGTGTCATTAGCTGTCATATTTAAATGATTTATGCAGAACCGCTTTAGAATCCTGTTCGTTTCAAATTATAAAATGTTATACTAATATATAACAGGGATCCCTACTGAATCCCTATTATTATTACTACTCTATAGACGACTTTACCTATAAACTTGAAATTTGGTACTGAGGCTAATTTCATACTGTTCTGTACTGTAGTAGCACAAAAAGGTTTTTTAAAAATTCAACTCCTAAGGGGCTAAAATTAATAGTAATATCTATAGACTGAAACAAGATTAAAGTCTAGGAGGGTGAATTATATTAAATATATGACGCGGATGAAACCGCGCAGCACACCTAGTATATTGATAAAGATTATGTTACATATCATAAAACAACAACTATACATAGTGGGGTAACAATAGTTATAATTGGGCAACACACAACGCCGGCTCTAGTCCCTTCAACGTTCAATGCTTCAGTTTCTCCGTCAAAAAGAGGATGGGCCCCATCCGAATTTACCACGGGGCTCAACGGGTATTGTTACGCCACTGTTAACGCGTACCGATGCAAAGTCAGTATTCTCATATTATTCATTAAGCGGACTATTCCTATGTACTCCTTACGATACATTTGTAATTAGCAAAATTAGTAGATTAGAAAATTAGTAAAATTCCTAAGATAAATCAATGAATAATTAATCTATTTAGAATAAATAACAAAAAAAACAAGGTAACTCTACGAATAGGCCCACAATCAACGATTTAAAAAGCATAAAACCTTGTTCCGAGCCCAATTTCTTTTCCCGAACAATCCACTTATCACGATAATTGCAGTCCATAGCTCAGCTTAGCAATTATGCATCTCATTGAACTTCAACAAAGAGACCCCTAATACTTGAGAAATGGGCGAAAAAAAGATAAAAGTTAAATTGTGGAAACTCATCCCTCAGTCATTTAATAAAAGATTTACTTCCTTTTACCAGACATGATTATTTCTTATTTAAAACGTAAGTAAAAAGGTTTTATTAAGCCAAAGTTCATTACTAGCTACGTTTTGTGGTCGTGTTGGTCGTGAATTCTCGAAGCGTATTTTGAATTCCGAATGGTTTGCATAAATGAAATCAACTGGATTTAGAATACAGTTTCTAGGAAAGTAAATGAAACGTACTATGTATGTATATTAGATATAAAAACCTTACAAGTTTTATTTAATAAAATAAATAAATACTTATAATATATCCCTATATATACCAAGAAATTCTATTAATTACTATTAATAAAAAAGTTAAAAAAAATAATTTAAGTTAAACGGTTTTATATTGCAGATAAATGTACTAAAAGCTAAAAAATAATTTCATGGATACAGTCATGGGTACCAATATGTATACATTGTTATGTTTTCAAAATAAAGTAACGCGTAACCTACTCACTTGCTGGAAATATCTATAGTCACATAAATTCCTAAAAATGCAATATACATTTATGTAAACACCTATGACAAAAGATGTCATTTTTGAAATATACAAATTTTAAACACATGCATTGAATCAAACTAAAATAAAATCGTGGGGCACGTCCAATATCTACAGTCGAAAGACATGGCATGTGACTTCACCCGCTTAGTGTTAAGTAGCAAGTGTCGTCCATGAATGGGGGTGACGAACGAAAGTATATCAACCACAAACTGAAACCAAAACATGAACTCATTTGCATGAGCCATTTGATAGGTTTTGTCTTGTAAAATCTTCACTACCCTTAAAACTATCAAAGATTATTTTAAAGTTATCATTTCATTATTCAATGAATATGATTAGAGTTAATCCCAAGGTCATCCAAAATTCATTTAAAGTGGACGTGCCCCACGATTTTATTTTAGTTTGATTCAATGCATATGTTTAAAATTTGTAGTTTGTAAGTTTTTAGTTTTTATTTCTCATTCTGTTCAATTCGTTAAGTGCCTCATTATTGCAAGGTTTCTTGCCTGTTAGTTTATTGCAGTTAAACTCTTCAAAACGTAATCCCTCCAAAGATCTCACTCTACTATCTACGAATTTGGGTGGCACGACCGGGCGGTACCTCTCGCTCATATGATATCGCCGTGTATTGACAGCTTGTCACATACTGTTTGCTTTATGAATAGCCGGTGGCTCATAGGAAGGGAGGAGAAAAGAAATTTCGATACACTGAATAAGATTTTCTACGTATGTAAAAGGTAGTGTGATTACTGCAGCTGAGCCAGACCGGCACGGCTGGAACATTATCCCCTAGCCTCATAATTTTCTTTCAAGCCGATGGTCATATTATATCGTGTATTGCTTTTTACAAGCATTTGGATGGCAAATTATTGAATAAAGGTAACGTATTTGAATAATCCCACTTGCCACAACACGTTGAATGCTTGCCCTCCCATCCTACTAATATTATAAATGCGAAAGTTTGTATGTCTGTTTATTTGTTACTCCTTCACGCAAAAACTGCTAGACCGATTTTCATGAAATTTGGCACACACAAAGAGGGTAACTTGGATTAACACATAGGATAGTCTTTATTCCAAAAAAGTGTTCCTATGGGATGCTATAGGATGATTTTCTATTTGCCACGGGAACGAAGTTCGCGCGGGTGAAACCGCGGGGCGCAGCTAGTGAAACATAAAAGACTTATCTTAGAACCATTCTACAATACAACTGAGCACAACAATGATATGTGATAACTTGATCAGTGAGAGGCATACAATGAGGGCTAGGAAATATGCCATCATGTCTATAAAATATTTCGTCCGAACGCAGTTCGATATGTTTTTATTTCAACAGTTCCCTCTGTTGTTTCAGTGTCGAGACATAAATACAGAGATTGATTTTACGATGGCGGCTGATGGGTGGAATTAAAAATAACAATGATTGATGACAGACGCGCTTATGATGATTAATGAACGCGTGAAAATATCCGCTGACACCTGACCCGGAAGAAATCTGTGAAAATCACAAGTCATTATCTGGAATTACGCAGTATACGATGATTAAGAAATTGACGAAGCAAAACTCTCTTCTGCAAGACGGTATTATGGTAGCGTGTTCGAATCCTTTCCATGGTAGAAATAATTATGAATATAATATACCTACAATATTTTAAAAATTAAATATGATTAGAAACAATTCAAAATATATTACACATATAATGAGCGTGGGAAAAACTGAATAGGAAGTCTGTGTTGGAATTTTTATACATTAAATTTATATAAGCGAATAATAATTTTGTAACAAATAAGCAACAATTAAATTGAAACCAAAAAATATCAAATTAAGGATAAGTTCGCATAATATAATGTATTCTAAAATTTCCTGGGTAAGTAAAACGAAGTATAATAGGATATATAAAAACTTTTACAAAGGTACTTATTTTATAATTTAGCATAGCATTTATAGTAATATATTTTTGTTGTAGTAGCATTTTGTCTACGATGAACAACCTCAAAATGGCCAAGTAACCGTCATACAATGTGCGCAGTGATTTCCTCACTCTCTTACACCGACGGGACGGCAATCAGATGCGACCGGAAAGGACCTACGCCTTCACGTGCAATCATTTATATTTAACAGTAACCCTCTTGTTTTATAGTTGCTTGTACACACATTTCCAAATAGAGAGAATCTAGGTTGGCACCTAAAATATATTATTTAAAAGTTACAAATTGTTTATTTATTTGTATTGCAGACCACAGAAAAGGGACCAAAAACATTTTTTTTTTCATTTTAAGAAGTTAATAGAAAACAATTTAACTTGAGTTATCAGACTATTAATTAATTGAGCTATTAGCAATTCCGCCTGCTGAGTATGCCATGCTATGTATCAGTCCATTTTATACTAGAAAATTTCAACACCTATTTAGCAATGAAAGTATCAAAATATATTTATTTCCTTGTCGGTATAAAAAGTTTAGCTTTATTAGTGGCAGTGGTTTAGATCAGTCAGTGAGTCAAGACAATCTACCTTTAGGTATACAATGAAAACCAGGGCAATGATGTAGCCATGTTTAAAACATAAGAGCTGATGATGTTATAAAAATCTCTACGAAATAGTTGACTTTGGAAGAAATACAAAGGAGACTGATACATAATTCAAATGCTGCAATGCGGCCCCACGGGATTCGACATGAAATGTTCCCGTGTAGTTGGTACTTAAGTGATGTACTGAGACGTAATATTAGCACTTCGCGGCGGAGGCGACCTTGTTAAGCGCACATTACTAAGTTCAGCTTATTATACTAGATTTTGAGATGTTTCGCTAAAATTGTTTCATTTAGTCGTTCCCCATTTCTTTTTATTAGTAGTGCTTAAACTAACTACGGCGTGTTTCGCGTCTATATCCAGAATATGAGTTATCTTAATCCTGAGAGTGGAAAGTGCAAACTACTAGATAAATCAAATTAAAATTTAACACCTTAAGAAGTATTCATATCCTAAGCATCTACCAAGTAGGGTTTTAAAAAATGTCTCCAAGGGAGTGAAATAAATATCAAAAATTATTATAAAATTTCGTTAGTATTAAAGATAAAAGCATGTATTTTTATTCTCCCGTAAATATGTTTTTTCAAAAGCCAATAAATATTATCCGTATTTTTTATTGTGCTATGACAAAACATTCAAACAAAACTTTACTTCTTGAGTTCTTGAGCCCGATTTATTCAAGTGAATTTGTTTTGTCTACAAAGTTATTGTGATGTTTCAGTCTACGATCAATGGAGCATAAAAAAAATCAGTACAGTAATTCCACCATGATATCTTGTTTATCTTATCATTTTATTGAAATAGTTTTCTATTTGTCAGATAGTCATAATCACATGGAGACTGAAAAATATTTGAATAGTAATTGGGCTAACAAATCGTTGTTGTTTTGGTGTAATAACGGAAAAAAATCTGCGAGTAAGATCTTGTTATATTTAAGTACGAAAACAATCGCTCTGTTCTCCAAAATATAAAGGAGAAATAACAACAAATATAATTGATATCACTGCAACGATGAGTCGACGGCATTATAATTGTTTTCCTTCGACAAATAATAAACCCTCATTATTGTAACGAAGTCAGCATTTTTATCTCGCGGTGATCTGGCAGATTTCCCCATTCTCACTTTTCCTCTTTTATAATAACGACCTCTTTTATTATAACACTAACTAAGCCACAATGTCAGGCTGACTGTATTACAGTTGTACAGCTGCAGACACTTAATAGTGTCGCCCCTCTTAAAAAATATTTCAGTGAAATAACTACACAGTCATGTGACGACGCCGTATGGCTATCGTCACACGAAGGGCTGAGAAAGGAATTCGGGTAAATGGGATAAGGTTAATTTTGGGTGTAGTTGGGAAAGCTGACTCACCTGAAGTCCAAGTAAAGTGCCGCGTCTTCGAACACACCACACCACACAATAAGCTATTAAATAATTATTCTTATTTTGAGCCGACAAGCATGTATATATATTGAGCCGACAAGAAACAAGCGAAATGAATTTTTTTGCGGTAATTACTACGAAAGCACTATTAAAGCTATCTGCGCAGAAGCATAAATGACACGTGCAAGCGAGCCAAACGCATCGAACGGACTGCGTGCGGCCGGCCCGAGAGCGCGATTGT